>MZNV01002520.1:0-42550 GCA_002081555.1 Protostelium mycophagum | reverse complement strand
AAAATTCAAGCATAATTGTTAGAAATTATTAATTGAGTAAACACCTCGTATTTTCCATCGCATGCCAACAACCTCTCTGCGACACCGAAACCGCTGCTCAAATTCACAACAATAAATAAAACAAAATGTATGCTCTGTCTTTTTCTCTCAATTCACATTTTGAAAGTCCATCTGTAATTTTCCGTCCAGCCTCTCAACAGTGTACCTCACCTCTAATGGGATGAATACAACGGTGTAGATAAGTGATCTAAGAATAAACCTCCAACCCCTCCAGAATCTCTTCAACTGTCGACATGCCCTCAAGAATAAGGTTTTGTTCGAATGAGAATACCTCGTTGTAGTTGTCGCCAATTTCAAATTAGACTACGACAGATAATACCAACTGAAAACTTGACATTTTAAAATTTTTATAGTTCTGTGTGGTATATATCCATCTGAACTCTCCTTCTGAATACAACGGTGTAGATAAGTGATCTAAGAATAAACCTCCAACCCCTCCAGAATCTCTTCAACCGTCGATATGCCCTCAAGAACAAGGTTTTGTTCGTTGTAGATTTCTCCGCAGTTGTGCTGGGAGACACTGTCTCCATGGATGATGTGCTGGGAGATACTGTCTCCATAGATGATGTGCTGGAAGACTCGGTCTCCATGGACGATGTGCTGGAAGATGGCTGGGTAGTGTCGGTATTGCTGTCAGAGGTGCTGACGTTGATGACTTTGATCTTTCTGCTGGTGAAAGGAGCACTGTTCCCGGTACCGTCTGCTGAGCTCACGAGATTCTGGACAGCTGTTTCTTCATTTGGGGCGAAATCGACGGTAGCGAGGTAAGTGGAAACACGCTTTGCCGTTTTGGTGAAGGAGGAGACTTTGAAAACGTTAGGATCGGTTGTTCTGGATGCCTTGGAGTGTCAGAAATGTCAAAATGACATCTGGTATACCTCTTGTACGAGTGCCACGAACTCTTCTTGGGTTAAATCTCCATCGTAATTCATCTCAAGTCTGACAGTCTACAATACGTCAGCTTTCAATTTTCGTGGAAATTTCAATGTTTGTGATACCTTCGCAACTGAAGTGTGAGTGGGCTCTTGGTTTGAGGCGCTGGATTCTGTGGATACGGTATCAAATGTAGTGGCTATGGTGGTGAATGTGGCAGGTGCATCACTGGATGTAGTGGATGACTCCGTGGATACGGTGTCGGATGAAGTGGCGATGGTGGTGAATGTGGCAGGTGCATCACTGGATGTAGTGGATGACTCGGTGGACTCGGACGTAGTGGCTGCCTCACTGGATGAAGAGGCTACGGCTGTGGTAATGGATACAGTGGCTGTGGTGGTGGATGTGGCAACTTCGCTGGATGTGGCTGTGGTGGTGGATGTAGTGACTGCCTCACTGGATGCAGTGGCTTCCTCACTGGATGTGGACTTGGCGCTGGATGTACTGGATGTCTTCAATTTCGTAGTGGAGATGGGCGCAACGCTTGATGTGGTTGGAGTGACAGGCAAGTATTTCCAGTATCTATCGACGGTGATACCATTCACAACAAAGACACTGCTTCTGTCTGAAGCAGACTTGGATTTGTTGGCATCAATCGACAATCTCTCCTCCGCTGCGGTGGAAGCCGCATCAAAAGGAAAGAAGATGGTGGCCTCATATTTTCCCCAGGGGAACATCTCAAAGTATGGCACTGTGAGAGTGGCGCTTCCTGCTGCTTTTCTGACGATTTGGGTAAAATTGTCTTGAGAGAGCTCAACTTTGGAGATCCACTTGGAGATGCTCATGTTTACGGCCTTTGAAATTTCAGTGAAAATTCGAGCAGAGATATGAATAATCATGAGATCCTTCTCACAATGAAGGGCTCAGAAGAGGAGGTTGTAGACGGGGGTGCGAATGTGGACGAAGCGGTAGTCTCTGTGGCGACAGGTGAAGGTGAATATTTCGTGTAACTTCTCACGATGATCCCGTTTGCTGTGAAGACACTCGTGGCATCTGAGGTCTTGGATTTATTTGCGCTGATCCATAAACTCTTCTCCTCTACGACGGCTGTTGCCTCAAAAGGGAAAAAGATAGTCGCATCATATTTTGCCCAGGGCGACTCCTTGAAGTATGACACTGTAAGAGTGGTGCTTCCTGCTGCTTTTCTAACAATGTCGGTGAAGTTGGCTTGAGAGAGCGAAGATACACCAAACACCGAGATGCTCATGTTGACGGCCTTCGAAATTTCAGCGAAAGTCCCAATTTATTTTGGTAAGTGATGATGATACTCACAAGGAAAGGACCATTTAGTGCTGCAGGGAACTTGGAGGATGCCGAAATGACGGTGTTGTCAGCAGCGATGAATCCACAAATCGCTGTCGAAGGTTTAGATTCGGAACCGCATGATCTGACAATTTACCCAAAAGGAGAAGAAAAATGGAAGCAGGCATGGTTGTCCCTCTCAGCCTTGTGGAAGAATGAAACAACAGAAAGATTCACCCGCAAAACTCCGCAACAGACTCGGTAATTTACGTGAATTTTAAGGTGAACTTAACGTGGAACTTAGCGTGTTGTTTGGATAAACTCCGATGAGAAAATAGCAGGAATATAAAATAAACCAAAACCCACAAAGAGGTCACTTTCACAAAATGTCGGTGGCTTGTGTTAAGGATTTATTGCATTTGTTATTGTTTCTTCCCTTTGGCCTCTTCATTCGCCACGTCAGCGTCATATCCCGCAATGGCTGTACATAATCAGAACGCTCAACAGAATGAAATCCTCACCATAAGCTGATGACGTCAGCTGTACAATGTGCACGGAGGTCTTGGTGAGAAACCAAGGAAAAGTGATCACCGCCGGAACGAGAAGCAGCTGCACACCAAGTAAATAAGGTCCTTCTGTGTGGTATAAAACATATAGAAGGATGACGAAGATCTCATTTCCAAGGCATGTACTGCGAAATGTAAATAATGTATTTTTTCATGGTGATCGAGATGTGTCAAACGACAAGAGATGACCTACCACGTGAAGAATGTGAAGTTTCCATAAAACATCCTCAAAAGAAAGGGCTCTGCTGGATCGATGATCTTGTGGCTCTTTACCCCTCTCAATAATGTACTGTACATGTGTTAGGTGCTGAACAAGACCTTTCAATTCACCTGTAGATCTGAAAATAATGGCTGATGATGTCTAAGAACATCACAAAAAGCAGGGGCAGCTTGAGGGATGTATACATCTGTGACATCGCCAACAACAAACCCGGAGTGCTCATTTTATCGGTTAACATGTCTAACGCTGCACCAAACCGAGAACCTTTCTAATGAGTGAAAGATGTGAAAAAGAGTCTCACTTTGATTGAGGGAACGTGCGATCGTGCCGTCCACCATATCCATTCCGAAGCTGTAGAGATACAGCGCAATGGCTATCTATTGGACGTAAGAAGATGATTCGTTTGAATTCTGTACCTTCCAATTTGAATGGACAAAGTAAAATGAAGCGAAGAGGGCAAGGATTCTGGAATAACCTGTCTCGAGTGAGATGATCCATTCGAAGACAAGCTCCTCACCAACATAATTAGGGACAAAATTCAAGACTTGTGTGGCTGTGAGTGCCATCTTCGTTGCGAAATAAGGTGAGCTCATACACCGATCATCGGCCGTTCAGAGAACGACATAAGCCGAATCTCCAATCAATTGCTGTGAGTGCACAACCAAGATAGGAGTGAACTATTCGTCACTCAAAAGAGTCCAGAACTGTGCTTTCAACAATTCAGCACTTTCATTGACTGAATTCACTCTTAAGGGAGCGGTGTAGATGAGCACAAATGATTGTGACTCATTGCATTTTCAAGGTTGAATTTGCAAATTCAAAATTTTCACACAATCATGCCTGTGCGTAATTAATTGCTTCTATGATGATGAATGACGTAAAGTAGGTCATTCCTAAGATCTCACTTGGACTGAATCGCAATACCTTTCTGTTTGGCACAGCAGCCATCGCGTGCTCATCGTACCTCTTGAGCACCAAAGCTCTTGCCGAAGAAAAAAAGACCAATGTGGAAGCCATCTCTTTGTTAAGAGGAGAGCCTGGAAGTGAACACGTGAAAGGCACTGTCAGATTCAAACAATTAGACAATGGTGAGCTTTCTTCAGCATCAACGTCATTCTGATACGTCACCATAGGAAAAACTCAGATCACCGCCGAAGTATACGGTCTGACCGACGGCAAGCACGGATTCCACGTTCATCAATTTGGAGACCTCTCTAAGGTTTTATTTCGAACATTCTTCAAGAAGGAAAACATCCTTTTTCACCGATCATTACTCTGCCATCCATCATCTCGATCGCCCAGGAAAGTTCGTATACTGATACATGCTAGGGCTGTACAACAGCAGGCCCACACTACAACCCCCACGGGAAAACACATGGAGGACCCAAAGACAGCGAGAGGCACGTCGGTGATCTCGGCAACATCGTGAAGATGGCAGGAAAAGAACCTGCAGAATTCTCTCTAGAAGATTCGCTCATTCAACTCGTGGGGCCACACAGCGTCATTGGAAGGGCGCTTGTTGTCCATAAGGACGAAGGTATTTTTTACTCGTACTTTGTAAAGCTTCAATTTTAATTTTTGAGCCAAAAAAAATTGAGAACAACAGATGATCTTGGCAAGGGAGGGTTTGAGGACTCGAAGACAACCGGACATGCTGGAGGTCGCATCGCGTGTGGAGTAAGTCGTTTTGCCTCTTTATCTTTAGGACTCACGAGACGCAGGTCATCGGCAAGTCCAAGGAATAAATTCTAAATAAACAAAACTTACAATTTATTATAAGTGCTTGAGTTTACATCTTATGTGCGGAGGTTTACGTTGGTGATCTGGGGAAGCAGCTGTATGTATTTAGTGTCTGTCAATATTTGTGGAGGTGTCGTGATGACTCACTACGGGCAAAAAGATGGGGAAAGAAGGTCTGGTGTAGGTAGCGGGGATTCTCTCGTAGAGGAAGAGAGACTCGGCAGCCTCTACGGGGAGACCCCAGAGGAGTGATCCGAAGATGGAACACATGAAGACGGCCTCAGCAGAGGCGGCAAAGTGCTGTTTAGTGGTCCAGGAGAAGTTGGGGTTCACAGCTTTGGATTCTGTTTGTCTGAGCTGTAATGTTCAGTTTTGGATCATCCCAAAATGATCGCACGTTGCGGTACTTGATGATGTCTTCGAAGGAGATCCACTTTCCGTCAGAAGAGAAGGCAATGAATTTCTGGTAGAGATTCATGTTTAAAGTGGTGCTGTCTCCGAGATAGTTGTCCAATCTGGTGAGGGAAGCGTCGTGCTCGATCCTGAACTTGTTCAGCGATTGTGACCTGCAAAGTCAAGCGCGACGCACCAGTTGTGCCTGGCGAGGTCGTGGAGCTCAATGGCCTTTCTTCCGTTTTCAAAAGCGACGCCAGTGAGTAGGTTGGCGATGTCAGCTCCAATGTTAAAGGCTGATAACTATCAGACACCGCACTTACGAGGACGTTCTCACCATCCTTCAGAGCGTTGATGAATTGATCTTGGGTGATGTTCTTTCCGTTGCGAGGAAGGTATCCGTGGTTGGCCAGAGTGTTCAGAGCTGGGCAAGGTCCACGAGAGTCAGAAGGGCCAGCCTTTTGCCATGCGTGGTTCTCAAACACGGCGGCGCTTTTAGCGTAGATGGGGAAGGCAGAGACTGCCGCGAAGAGGACAAGAGCCACGAAAGCGGTCGACTTCATTCTGTCTGGTGTTGAATGAGTGTGAAGCCGGAAGAAACTTAATTCTCCGGACATCCCCATGTGTTGGTTGGCATCCCCTCGGAACGTCCGATGGGAAAACCGAATTTTCTCGGTTTTATCTACAATCAGCCAAACAATCAAAACGAACAGCCGCATGGAGAACAGAAAAATAGAATAAGAAAGGATCACCCGTCTATATCTACAAATTCCCCCTGATCCGAATCCATATTGCTCTCATTATGGCGATCTACAACGGGATATCCCTGGTCCTGTGTGTCATCTACAACCATGTCGTCTTGGCGGGAAACGTTCTTGGTCTCCTTCGGCTTTGGGCTGCTCTCTGCCAGTTTTTGCAATTCTGCGTCCAAGAATTTGATTTGGTCTTCAGCAGACAGTCCTTCCCATTTCTGACATTTTCAGTACTTATAACTGAAAAATCAGGGAAAACTCATCCATTGAAAAGTCTAAAAATAGATAATGGTGAATCACCAGCACGAAAGAATGAGGATACTCACGATGGTCCTGTGTTCTTGCTTTTTTTCTGACTTGTCCTTCTTATGTTTCTTGTGCTTCTTCTCTTTGTGTTCCTTGTGCTCTTTATGTTCTTTAAGACGTGCTTCTCTTTCTGGGGCACTTGGTGTTGTAGACGAAGGGGCACCTTTAACATCAGAAAATTTCTCTTCCAGAAATAAAATAAAATTTCACAATCTTCCACGACAGATTTTGAGTTGTAGATGGTCAATAATATTGTAAAGAATATCTCATGTTATCGAAATTACAAAAAATTTACCACTGATCTTGGAAGATGAGATTTTGAATGATCTCTCAAAGAAGCCCAGCAATTTTTCCGCCATAAAGTAGATGTCTGTTCCTGCCTCGTTGTAGAACAAGGCATTTTTGAAGGTGAGGACCACATCGTTGGAGAATTGTTCTGTCGTGTTGTATTTTCCGGTGTCGATTTTTGTCTGCACAAAGGGTTAAAGATATGATCAAAATGTAATACAAATTATGTCTCCTTCTGTGATCATTTTTGTTGGAATTAAAGAGTTATCTTTGTGATGGTTGGTCAAGATTTTCAAAAATAATTTAATTTTATTGCAATTAGCTGCTTCAACAAAAGAATTTCTCTTTAAAATAAAATAAAATAAAATATAATCAAATAAATTGAAATTCACTGGAGTCTCACTTTGACGGTGCTCAGATCCATGGGGTGCTTGATGACGTTGAAGTAATCAGGGATCTGCAGATAGACTGGATCAACAGGTTGATTGAAGGGCCAGGCCATTTCATGTTTCATCAACTTCTCAATCATCTTTCGACACCTGATTCATCATTTCCCTCCTCATTAACGACATAAATTTACCTTAGAGTATCAAAGTCCGACAAGACTTGACCTGAAGTGTTTTGAGAAGTTGTAGGAGTCACAGGAACACGAGGAGCTGGTGGGATGTTGTGTCGTATCACTTTGGGGGTGATCTGCAGGGTCTTAATATTCCATTAACGATTACGTACTCACCTTCTTTATTTCAATCGGTTCTGGAGCAATTTCTGAGGTTCTTCTCTTTCGTCGTGTCTGTACGACGTTCAGAAGACATGATTGTGCGCATTTTGTCTCGTACAACGTTTGGATCATTATTATTCTTGAAAGATCAATAAGTTCTTACCGAAGAATGATCTTCCTCCTCTGGTTGAAATACATCTTTTTCTTTTGGAACGGAACGCTTGATTTGAGGCGGTTGTTTAGGTGCAGTAGAAGCGGCGTGAGAGCGGTTTGTCGGCTGTGGTTTTGAGGATGATTGCTCAATCGAGAGAAATCACCTTGTATGCAGTATCATAGTCTGGGATTTGCAGCCGCCAGATCTCTTCATTGTCTAACGAAATAACGGGATCAAAAAGCATTGTCATGTTGAGGTTGTATGATCTTCGGTTGGTTTTTGAAACCAAAATAAATTTTTGAAATCTCACATTTTGAATTTTCCTTATCGTGATCAACATGGAACATCAGGTGATCATTCTCGGAGCAGGTGGTTACAATACCAATAGAATTCATCTGATGAAAAGGCATGGCTGGTCTATCTGCTGCCACAACGCTGCTGGAGAATGGTGTTCAGGATTTTGTACTGCTGGAAGGAAGAGATAGAGTTGGAGGTAGAATACATCAGGCAGCAGAATTCTCAGCCCCAGTCGATCTCGGTGCCTCTTGGATGCATGGAGTAGAAGGTGAGCGTAAATTGCGACACCCAAAAGACTCATGTCGCAGGCAACCCACTCGCCAAGATTGCAGAAACATTAAATCTGAGATTGGATGTGACCGAATTGAACGATTTTGATGAGGAACCAGAGTTGTATGATCACCAAGGACAGGCCATTCCTCAGGAGATACAAAATCGAGTCGCCACATGGTGAGATTACGAATTTATTAATGATCAGCAACCATCTCTTGCACCATACCATGTACAGACCAAATAATTCATTCATCCCTGTCCACCAAAACATCCAATCATCATCGTACTCTCGAAATTCAATTCTAATACTTGATCAAGAGAAAAGACAATTACTGATCATGATTATTTCAGGAGAGACAAGGTGGAATCCATCTGCACAAACAGAGTCAAGTCCACACAACAAGATCACTCTGTGGAAGAAGTATTCTCTCAAGCAGAGAGTGGGGGCCTGGACAAGCTTACACGAGAGGAGAGAGAAGTATATCAATGGCATAAGATCATGATAGAAGGATGGGAAGGTGCCTCTATAAGCCACTTGTCGTCCAAGGTGATCATGACATCTGAGCATCAACTTTTATTTTCATTAAAAATATAATTTTCACAATAATATTTATTGTTATAGGACCATTTTCTTGCTGGGGATGAGACGGGGTTTGGAACACTTGATGGATTTATGTGTGATGGCTACTATCCCATAATTAATCACTTGTTCCAACCCGATATAAAAACACGCACGAGGCTGGAACACTCCGTATCCAAGATAGTTTATGATGGGGATTTGATAGAGGTATGTGTATATTTCTATAAACGTGAGTAACTCTTGAAATAGGTCCACAGCTCGCAGGGAATTTTCAGGTGTAGACAGTTGATATGTACGCTTCCTCTAGGCGTGTTGAAAGCGAAAGTGGTCCAGTTTGTACCAGAATTACCATCAGAAAAGAGAGAGGCGATAGACAAAATCGGATTTGGATTGCTCAACAAGGTATGCTGTGCGTTATACATATGTTTGTGTGACGCGAAAATTTCTCATTATAGAGTTTTTTTTCAATGCAGATGGGTGCAAATTTCAGATTCCTTCGCAGCAAAGCTTGCATGTACTTGACAAACTGCGGAAAAGCCTTCCACAACACCATCCGAACACCAATATAGACGAAAATGAATTAAAAAGGTGGTGTTGGAGTTTCAAGATGTGTTCTGGAACATCGAGAAAGAGTTCTTCGGTTATTGCTCAGAGACGAGAGGGGAATACGCGTACTTCTACAACTTGGCTCGTGTGTCAAGCCAGCCCATACTCGTATGTTATGTGGCTGCTAACTTTGCAAGAAGAATGGAAGAAGAAGCAGACGAGGATATTATCCAAAGAATCCAGGAAATATTGAGGTGATGCCTCTGTTGACAAACAGTCCTCGTAACTCGTCTGCAGCTCGATCTATGGTAGCCGTGTGCAGACACCCATCAAGACCCGCGTCACGAGGTGGAGCAGTGACGTCTTTAGCAGGGGTTCGTATTCTTACTTGAGCGTGAATTCTGATGAAAATACCGTCAAAGATCTCTCTAGTTGTGTCGCCGGGAAGGTATGGAGAAATGCTCGAACATGATCGAATCATTCTCAGATTCATTTTGCGGGCGAGGCCACCTATAAACCGCTTGGGTATGTGCATGGCGCTTATTTGACTGGCAGATCGTGTGCTTTGAGTGTTGTGGGTTTGATGAATCAATAAATCAGTCTTCCACGCTGTGTTAATAGATCAGAGCATATTAAGCTTAAAGGCTATCAAATAAAATGACAGTCTGAAAATACTTTGGAGTCTCGAATATTTGAGAACGATCGTCATTTTTCAGATTCTGATCATGGACATCCCGAGCATCAAACAGAAGACAGAAGAGTTCTTCACAGGAATAAGATGGGCTCCTCCAGCAGCTCGTGCTGCGGTACAGATCGTTTTTGCGAAGAAGAGAGGAGTTGTCATCGCATTCTTTGTGCTTGGTAGTTTAAGCATCGTCTTCTTTCTGGTGTCCTATCTCTTGTATATACCTGGATTCCTCCTGAAAGTGGTCATCCTTGGATTATCAACACAATTTAAATTCAATTCTGATCGCCCTTTGGAGATCTTGTCGTGGGGATTTGAACAATTTCAGAACATGTTTTTTCTTCTTCCTTTATTCGGTAAGTCCATGTTTGACGTGATTGGATTAAATCAGGCAGGTCTCATGTTTCTGCGTTATATTCGCCCAAAACCATTTGATTCGTTGTTCAGATCATCGATTCAAGATCTTCTTTCCTCAAATAACAACGTGTGTCACCCTCCCTACACCCACAGTAAGTTAGCCTTGAAACTTCTTACGAATTCCACCCTAATGAACAGGCAGGAGATTGCGACCAGACATGAGCGAGGCAGAACAGCTCTTATGTTTAGAGTATCAGCATGCCGTGAATCACAAGCAAGAGATCCAAGACTTTCTCCGCCGTACCCTCCGAAAGTTGGGATGGTTCTTCATCCTCTTCACAATGTCAAAGCTGCCCTTCATAGGACCATTGGTCTTCACAGTGGCAGATGCCTATCTGATCTATGCTGGTGTTGGTCTCGCACCAAGTCTGACATTTGGTGTGTTCTTCGCCTTTCTCCCTCAGGTCTGGTCCTCGTGGCTGTACAGAAGCCATCTTGGGGTGGGCGATTTTCCCGCGAAATTTTTTTGAAAACAAGACAGGTTCGCACCCTCACAAGAGAACTTTTGGAGCCTTGCTTCCTGCGTTTAGGTCTCTCGCACGCACAAAAGAAGAGATGGTTCGAGCGACACCAATTCCTGCTACTCGGCTTCACCTTGCCCTTCTATTTCGCCTGCTCTTTCCCATTCTTCTCATTGATCGCCTTCGCTGTCGCACAATCGGCGGTTTCCTTCTTAGTGGTTCGTACCACACCCACCAATAAAAATCTTTCCTCTTAATAGGGGACACGAGCGGAATAACACTTCAGAATTCTCGAGACTTAGGACTTACTCTTCAAAAGATCTTGGAAGCCGGTCTTCAAAGGTTTCTTGATTAGTGGAAATTCTGGTGAAGGTGTCAACGGTGTAATGTTGGCATTCAAGTCACCCAAACAGCCGCCCCGCAACCGACATCACTACCGCGCTTCCCATTCCTTAAGTGTCTGTTTTGTGTGTGTTTTACGAAGGAAGATTAAGTTTACAATGCTCAGTACCGTGTTTAAATCCGGTAAGTCATGCAACCAACTGTCAAAGATCACGCCTCTCATCGTAACAATAGATGTCAAGATCTGCATTAGGATCGGCATTTTTTTTTTTTTGAGCGCGAAGCACGATCGAGACCGACTTCAAAACCAACTACTGGTGATTCTGCCAGCCACAGAGCTCTGTACTACTAATTTATAAGATGAGGGCTGCCCAGCTCTTGTTATTTCTCTCACTTTTGTCTGTGATCCAAGGTATGGTGTATCTTCCACTGACGTTCGCTCATCTTTGGCAGGATCTCATTTTAGATTTGGTCTCTGTAGTTGGACTTATCAGTCCGCCACACAACCCAACACCATCAAATTCAACTGCCAGTTTATATTCAGAGCAGGATGGTTCTCCTCCGTCCCATCCGCAGGCAGCACCATCAACGTTAATACTCTTGATAGTGGAGTTAATCAGAATGGTCAGATCAGGTATCTCCTATACTTTGGAGATACTCCCACTTCGGCGGCGTCGATGGATGTCATGTCGGTTTCTAACGTGAATATACAACAAGATTTTGTCACTCTCTCCTATACCACCACGTGTAGGTTTTCCTACGTTCTACTCATTCATTAAATACCTCATCCCTCACCCCTTTTAGATACTTACCCCGCCAAGACCGCCAAATACACTGCCTATCACGCTCGTTTCTGGCGTCTCAACGATGTTTCTAACAACAACGCTACCTGGTGGAACGTGACCTCTACTGTCCAAGTCTTTGCCCCCGGCACACCCCTCAGCACCCTTAATAACTCCCCCACCTCCGCTGGTCTCGCCATACAACAAGTCAGAGCTGGTCAGGTCTCCACCTACCAGGTAGGATCACGACACTTTTGACATCTCATTGATCCTCTTAAGGTCCCTTCATCTGGTGGTGATAACGGTGATACCACCACTTACAGAATGGCCACTCTTGCTGAATCTGTTGGAACTACACTTCAAAAGTCCGACAAGCTCTGCCCTTGGGCTTCCATCTCTCCCTCCGGTCTGGTCACTTTTGATGCCAGGACGATTTTAACAAACACCCTCTGGCAGACCCAACACATCATCACCGATCAAGCCGGTGCTTCCATCGCGATCGATTACCTCATCAACGTCGCTGTCAACGGAAAGTGCACTTCCAACAGTGCTCTTTGTGCCTCCAACTCTCAATGCCCCAACAATGGTATTTGCCAGTGGGCTAACCCTTACATCGTCAACGCACAAACCACTGCTCAAACTTCCCTCTTGACTCCGTCCTCTACCGACATATTGTCAGGTGACCATGAAATTTCGCCGAATTTTCGTTGAAAACTCACACACGCAGGAACGGTGAATAAGACGTTCAGTTTTAATGTGGTGGCCGACGACTCTGTCAACAGCAAGCCTGTAAGCATTTACGGAGTGATTCCCAACGGCGCGAGTCTCACCCAGCAACAATCCTGCAATGGTGGCTCTTGCAGTTGTACCAATGGTCGCTGTACCAATCCCCAATACCTCACATTCGTCTGGAACAATCCCGTCTCCGGATCCTATTCCGTCTGCTTTGGAGTCGTGCAGACCGATACCAACCCCCCCACCTACCTTAATGGGTCTCAATATTGTGTCAACTTTTACATCGCCGCACCACGCTGCAACATCGGTCAGTTGAGCTCCAAACCCGGATGTTCCTCCCCCACTTCCGACCCAGCCACCTGCTGCAACTGTCCCGCAGGTTTCGACCCTGCATCCGCCTGTCTCTCCTGTCTCGAAGGCTTCTGGGGCCCCAACTGTCTTCCCTGTCCCAACTGTACAGTTAACGGTGTCTGTGGAGACGGAACGAATGGTGACGGACGCTGCACGTGTTACCCAGGATGGTCTGGAGACACCTGTACCAGACCCCTCTTCGTTGCTTGTAACCCCAACAACCCTTCCTATGTGCAATTCTCCACCAACAGCCCAACTGCCGTGATCAACCCAACCAGCGCCAACTTGTACATGGCCGTTAAGGCTCAAGTCGGAGGATCCGCTACCATTCAGTACTCTGTTGCCACCCCTTCCTCCCCATCCCTCGACGTGCTTATCGTGTTGGATAACGGTAACAACGGTAACAACGTCGCGTCCCAGGATATCGCGGACCTCAGCACCTACAGCAACAACTTTCTGAACTCGTTGTCGTCCAGCTACCCAAACAGTTACCTCAGTTATGCTACAGTCAACGAATACGCCAGCTCTTTCAGATCCTACACCGCCCTCAGCAACGACCCCTCTAACTTTAAGAACAACGTCTTCCCCAGCATGTTCCCCAACAACACCGCCGCAGCCGGCAAGTTGGCGCTGTGGGGTGGTCTGGCCCAAGTTTCCACTTCTGGATTTGCATGGAGACCCTCCACCTACAAGCTCATCGTAGTCATTGCCCGTAACCCACCTTCGGACATGAACTTGAACGTAACCGCAGCATCCGCGTTAATTAATTTGGGAGCTTACGTCATGTTCTACGTGCCCCCAAGTTTGACCACGACATACAACTCTCTCGTGAGCATGATGGGATACGGTTACGTCTACACGATGTCCCCCGCGGCTCTCGCGCCCAACTGGAACGCCAACATCTTCACCAACATTCCCACTTGTATGAACTATCTCGTGGCGCGCACAGTCAACGACCAGAATTTCTTCAGTTCATCCACCACCGTAACCACCAGTGGTACGTAAACATTGTCTCGTTGTAGTGAGCTAAATTTTCGCAGGTCTCGGAGTGACTTCCACTGTCAATGTGACTTTCGTTTTCCCCCTGTCCACCGCTCTTATCGGTTACGTAAACCCCCTCCCTACTCCTACCGTTTCTATTATGGGTTGGGGTACCACCTCCTTGACTCTTGTGCTGAATCGCGCACCCCTCAGTTCCAACGCGACCTACCAGCCCACTCAAGATTCCCTCTTCCCCTTTTTGATCACCGCCACTGACCCTGACAACAACGTCATGACGGTATGTTTGATTTTTTATCACGAGATAAAATCTCATCCTTACAGGTTCAATACCCACAATTGCCAAACAACGCCACACTGTACCAATCTGATCTCCAGACGGTCATCACCAACCCCAACACTTACTGGGCGAATCTCACCGCTGGGTACCTGACACAGAAGTACTACCGTGGCCCCTCCAGCATGTTGTTCAGAATTTACGACGGATGTTCTTATTCCTACTTCTACAACGCGACATTCCTCATCAAGCCCGTTAACTACCCTCCCGTGGCTCAGAATATCTCCATCACCTTGGACGAAGGATCTTCCATACTTGTTAACTTTGTCAACTTTATCTCGGACATTGAGCAGGCCTCCAACACTCTGGGTGTGTATATCGCGTCGGGTCCCTCCCAGGGTTCTCTCCTTGACGGAAACTCGAACGCCCTCACTGCCGGATCCCCCGTGACTCAACAGTCTCTTCAGTTCTCTTTGTTGAACTCTCTCTTTTACGGGACCACATCCTTCGGCTACTACGCCACGGACACTCAATCCCAGTCCAACATCGCCTACGTCAATCTGGTAGTCAATTTTGTGAATCACCTGCCCACGATCAACGGACCCGCCACTCAGAGCTGTCCCATCGGTGCCGTCTGTACCTTCGTCGTTGTCATCAGTGACGTGGATGTACCCGACAACACCACTACCACCGTGATCACCAAATTGAGCCCCAAGATGTCCGGCGGTACCTACGCTGTCCAGAGCCCCACCGGAGGAAGTGCCTTCAACGGAAACATCGGAAGCTCCACCACTACCACACTTCCCACTGTCGTTGCCGGAACCGGATCTTCAGCTGTCGTCGTGACTCTCAAATTCCAGTCCACAGATGACATCTCCGGTAACCTCGGAAGCATCGTGATCAACGCTCTCGATGGCTACGGAAAGTCTGCTTCCCCTCCTCTTACCATCAATGTTCAAGCTGCTGCTGACAATGCCCCCGTGTTGTCACCTGCCAACCCCCTTACTGTCAACGTTCCCGCTGATATCTTATCCATCAATGTGGCTTTGGCTGCTTATGATGTGGACGGACAACAAGGTTCCAAACTGGCTTTCACTCTCAACGATGCTGCACAAGGAGATATTGTCAGTGGAGGAAAAGTGACTATTCCTGCCAACGCACAGAGCTTCTTGTTCCCCGCTGCGGAGAATATTCCGGGAACACTCAGTGGATTCCCCTCCTCCCTCTACAACTTCACTTACACACCCAATCCATACTTCTACGGTATCGACGTCGTCCAATTCGCGTTTACGGACGTGTTGGGATTCCCCACAACGGGAAATGTCAGTTTCAACGTGGCCTTCCACGACCATCCACCGGCTCTCTCCGCCCCCAACTCCATTCAGTGCGCCATTGGTGCCGACTGTAAATTGTCGTTCTCCGTGCTCGACAGAGACACTCCAGACAATGTCACAGTGAAGCTGTTGGGATTCTCCATCAGTTACTTGGCGCAATCTGGTGGATCCAACGCGGTGTACTTCGGTGCAGCTGCACCTTACTCTCAGATCTCTGGTACTGCTGGATCTACTTTGGTCAGCAAGGGACCCTCTCAGGCATCTTATGATTTGGTCTTCACAACCACAGATCTGTCCCAAGGATCTTTGGGAACCATCACCCTTCAAGCCATAGATAATTATGGACAGAATGTCAGCCAGACCATCTCAGTGTCAGCTCAAGGAAACAAGCCCCCCACCTATGTCAGCTTCTCTCCCAGCACTTCTCCTACAGCTCCTGAGGCTCCGGCTTTGAACAACATCACCATCGTGGGAACTGACCCCGACGGAAAGCAAGGATCTACACTCACACTTACCGTTATCTTACCCTCCGGTCTCCTCGGTAGTGTGGCCTTCTCTAACGGTGCCCCCGTGGTCAGCGGTCAGCCTGTGTCGTCAACTGTTTTCAACGCCGCAAGCTCTCCATACACCACCACATTCGGTCTAACTTACACTCCCAAGATGTACTTCAACGGAACTGAGACCATCTCCGTGTTCCTCACCGATGTACAAGGCTCCACGTCATCACAGCAGACCATCACCTTTGTGACCACATTCGTGAATCACGTGCCCATTGTGTCTCAGCAATCTCAAACTGCTACTGTGACTGTCCCCATCGGGTCTACCCTCAGTTTCCCACTGTACATCAACGACTATGACTCATTTGACCAGTCCACACTGTACATGACGTCATACGATCTGAACAGTGACATCACCAACTTGACCGCCACCTACAACGGGGTCACCACCATTCCCAGCCAGACTTCACCCACAGCCGTCTCCTTGGCAACTGGAGTACTCCCTGGTGCTTCTGTCACTATTTCTCTGACCGCCAATGACCTCATCAAGGGAACACTTGGAACTGTTACTTTCCGTGCAATCGATTTATTCGGCGGTAACTCCAGTGATTACACCGTGACCGTTTTGGCAGGAGGCAACAACCCCCCCAGCTTTGTGGGACCCAACAACTACAACGCACCATCCTTCGACCAGTCCATCACCGGAGCGCCGGCTGCCAGCCAGACCATCGTTGTCAGTGGAAAAGATCAGGACGGAACACAAGGACGTAACCTCACCTTCACCGTGACGGGTCTTCCCAGCCACGGAAGTCTGTCCACCGGTACCAGCGGAACACCTGTCACTGTGATCCCCACCCAATTCCCCGTAACTGAGAAAACCAACGGACCTGTCGGGGTCTTGACGTCAAACTTCTCCCTCACTTACGTGCCCAACGCGTACTGGTACGGAACTGATACCGTCTACTACACATTGACCGATCCCCTCGGCGCCACCGTGTCTGGGTCGGCCACATTCACCGTCAACTTTGTGGACTCTCCTCCCACTGCTAAATTCAGCGTTCCCAGCAGTTGTCCCATCGGTGCCGTCTGCACAGTTTCAGTCAACCTGTTTGACCCCGACACCCCCGATAACGTCACTCTGTACATGGACAGCTTCAACGTCGCCTACACTTCCTCTGTATCGGCCACGTCATCACAAGGAACCATCAGCTTGACCCAACCCTCCAACTCTCAGCAGAACGCTGCACCGGCTCTTCTCTCTGGAAACAATGTGCAGCTCAACGTCAAGTCTACCGACTTTTCCCAAGGCAATCTCGGCACTGCCACTTTCCACGTTGTAGATGGATACGGAAAATCCTCTTCCACCTACACCATCAACCTGATTGCGGACAAGGACAGACCTCCCTACTTCTTACCTGCTGGTGTCTCACAATCTACAATCACCCTTCCCGAGGACGGGTCTATCACGTTCACCGTCACCGGAACTGACCCAGATGGAACACAAGGAAGCAACTTGACCCTCGTCATATCACAACTTCCCGGACAGGGACAACTTTTCCAAGGAAAGTCCAACAACCTCATCACCACCACAAGCAACACCCTCGCTTTGACCGAGAACACGCCCTCTGGTGTGAACTCTGTCTATGGGTTGAAGTATGTACCCACACAGTACACTTTTGGCACGGACAAGATTAGCTTCTACCTGCAAGACTGTCTCGGCGGAACCTCCGGGTTGTACACACAATACTTCGACGTGACATTTGTCAACCATGCCCCTGCTATGACCACCCCTCAGACTAATGTCACTTGTCCGACCCAAAGCGATTGTGCCATCTCCTTCTCCATCAGCGATAAGGACGTTGGAGACATTGAGAATTTCATCATCACAAACAACCAGCTTAACGGGGTTACTGCTGTGAAATACACGGTAGGCTCTACCACCTCCCTCGTCTACAACACAGCAAGCGGAGTTCCCACCACCCCTACCACAGTGATAAACACCCTCGCGGCCCAGTCATCGATCTCTCTTGTTCTGGCCATTCCGAACACCAACAACTATCTCGGAAGTTTCACGGTGATTGCCCGTGATTCCCATGGCAACGAGTCCTCTCCCATCACAGTGACTGTATACCCCACTGAGGACAACCCTCCAACAAGAGTGTCTCAAATCCCGTCGGACCCCATCACTCTGTTAGCGAATCAGACCAAAACCATTTTGATCAACGGAACGGATATTGATGGATTCCAAGGCTCCGACTTGGTGTTGATTTTCACCCAGTTACCCATCAACGCCACCATCAGCGTGACTCAGGGCAGCACAACCTCCAACGCTGTTGTAGGACAGGCTTACACCAATGTGTCATATGCGGGTCCTCACAACACCCTCTTCAGCATCACCTACACGCCTACTCCCTACACCTACGGAGGCGACTTCTTCTCGTATGTGCTCAGAGACAATCTTGGCGCCAACAGTCCTGTGTACAGTAACACCCCTAATGTAGGGTTTGTCGACACCCCACCCACTCTGTCGACTACATCCACCACCTTCCAGTGCTCCATTGGAAAGAACTGCACCGTGCCTTTCTTGATCACCGACCCCGACAGACCCGAGTCTGAAAGTCTCCTGGTTCAGACCAACAACCTCAACTCGACTTACGTCACCGGATACTACACAAGCATCGGAGCAAATGACGCCGCTTCCGCCCCCGCTATCGGAACCCTCGTCAGCGGTCTGACCCCCGGAAACACCGTCAACCTCATTTTGAGCATCTTCTCCGACGCAACCGGACCCATCGGAAGCATCGCCCTCGTCGCGTTAGATTCTCACGGAATGACATCCAACCTCGTCACCGTCAACATTGTCGCTGGTTCTGATACCCCACCCTACATCGTGTCGCAGAACCCCACATCTACACCTGCCTCCCCCGCTTCCCTCGCGGAAGAGACTTCCCTCGACGTGACCGTCATCGGATCTGATGTCGACGGAACACAAGGAGGCAGACTCGATTTTGTCGTGGCAGTCCTCCCCACCAACGGACAGCTCTACACTCCCGACGGAAACATCGTGGTGCCAAACACCCCCATCGATGTCACCTTCAGGTCGAACCCCACATCCGTCCAGTCACAGTTCACTCTGACTTACAAGCCCAACGCATTGTTCAACGGAACGGACTCTTTCTCTTACGAATTCATCGACCCTCTGGGATCCAGTTCTACCGCCGGAACTGCCAACCTCTTTGTGACATTCGTGGACCACCCCCCTCTTCTGATTGTGCAACCCACTATCACTTGTCCCATTGGAGCACAGTGTGTTCTTCCACTCTCCATCGTGGATCCCGACACTTTTGACCGTGAGACACTGGTCTTTGACTCTTTCTTGTTAACTCACGTGACCGGCGTTTCATTCGAATACAACGCCGTGAGCACCGCGATCACCGCCACTGCGAACAACTCGGTCGTCTACAACGGACTTCCCGCCAAGTCAACCGCCAGCATCACCATCGGCTTCGACGACTACATCACCTCCACCATCGGAACAGTTTCACTCTTGGCTTCGGATCTTTCCAACGTGAATTCCTCCGTGTCGACAGTCACCTTCATCGCTGGTCCCAACCACGGCCCTTATATGCTTCCCGCATCACCCGTGTCTTTCAGCGCCACAACCCCAGGTGGCGATGTCAGCGTATCTCTGTCTGGAAGTGATGTGGACGGAACTCAGGGTAAGAACCTGACGCTTGTCATCACGTCACCCCTTCCCAAGAATGGAACATTGTACACTTCTGCTGGAGTCCCCATCACTTCCGCACCCTTCACTGTGAGCAGTTCTGAGAACACACCTGATCTGACAGTGACACCCCCCACCTCCAACTTTGGATTGGTGTATGTCCCAACGATCTACACTTACGGTGATGACACTTTCACTGTACAATTCGTCGATGTTTTGGGCGGAATCTCAAACTCGTACACCATCACCGTGACGAGCCTCTTCCAGAACCACAACCCCACATTGTACACCCCATCTACATCTCTCGTATGTCCTTTGGGAGGAACATGTACACTGCCCTTCACTATCTCCGACCCCGATATCCCTGACAGCGAGACTCTTCAGCTCGTCAGCTGGTCCCTCGATGGAATTGACAACCAGACCTCCATCTACAACTCCAACGTTCAAGTCATCACTACAACGGCCAGCAGCAATGTCACATCCAACATTGCACCTGGAAGCACCGTCTCGGTCCAGCTCACTATTGACCAGAACGCTGTTGGAGCTCTTGGAACTGCCACATTCCAAGCTTTGGATTCACATGGTGGAGTATCTAACACGGTCGTTGTCGCCATTGCCGCTTCTGTCGACACCCCTCCCTACATTGTAGAACCTGCCCCCACTGCTCCCGCCTATTACACTGTTACTGGGGACTCCCCCACCGGTGTGAACATTACTGTCGTAGGAAGTGACGTGGACGGCATGCAGGGAGCCAACTTGACCATCACAATCAACCCTCCCTCCTCCGGAGTTTTGTACTACGGTCAGTCTCCCATCACCTCTTCCAACTTCCAGATCCCGCTCAGCGCACTACAACCCGCCGCATTCACAAATGCACAAGGAGCCCAGCAGGGTACTTCGACTTACGTCTTGACCTACGTCCCCGCAAAGTTCTTCAGCGGTGTCCTGCCCTTCTCCTTCTATATGTCCGACTCCCTGAACGGTCAGACATCCATCACCACAGCATTTGTCAACGTGACCTTTGTGGACCACGCACCCACTATCAACGGACCCACCAACGTCATCTGTAACTTTGGTGCCGACTGTATCATCCCCCTGAGCATCTTTGACGTGGACGCTCAGGACTCTGAGCTTGTCAACATCACACAGATCTCCGTCACCAACGCTCTGTCTCTCAGTGCGTCCTCCGGAAGTACTGCCAGCGTGCTGGCGACCTCATCTGGTGCTATCTTTGCATTGACCCAGAAGATCTCAAACTCTGGCCCCCTCACAGTTCTCTCCGGTCTCGCCACACAGTCTACCGCATCCATCACCGTTGCCATGGACAACAACATCATTGGAAGTTTGGGAAGCATCACGGTGGTTGCTCAGGACTCTTACACGATGGCATCTACTCCTCTGACAGTTGGACTTGTAGCCGCAACTTCCAAAGCACCTTACGTGCTTCCTTCTCTGCTGACCAACCCCACTCAAATGGACCTGAAGGGAACTGAAGACTTGAATACTACTGTTCTCATCATCGGAACCGATCCAGACGGACAGCAAGGTGCCAATCTGACACTCTCCATCGTCACTCCCCCAGGACACGGTACTCTTTACGCCGGAGACGTACCCGTTGTTTTCACAGCTGGACAGAACGCCTTCACTTTCCCACCCTCTGTGAATGTCAACTCTACAACGGAGACACCTCCCACCTCCTCCTGGAATTTGACCTATGTCCCCAACTCTCTGTTTTACGGAAATGAGACCTTTGTCATCCAACTGACAGACTCCGTGGGAACACCCTCTGTCTTTGTTACCGTGACCATCGTGGTTAACCACACCAACCACGCACCCACTGGAGCTAGCTTCGTCGCCTACGGAATGTCAGGTGTCAGCCTGACCCTGGACCGCTGGATCGCCTCCGATGTTGATGGAGATCAGATCTTCCTTGTGATCGACTCCCTCCCAGATGCTGGAGAATTGCTCAATGGCAACTCCTCTGTGTCCCTCAGAAAGAGACTCTTCGCACCACTTCCCCAGGCATCTTGGACTCTCCTCAACTTTATGACCAAGGTCTCTGAATACGGAAACCCCCTGACCAGCTTCACATTCCACTTTGTCGACACTCTTGGAGCCCCTTCACCCGTCTACAACGGAACCTTGTACATCGGACTTTCCGACAGAGCACCCGCCGCGGAAAACACTCCCATCTCCGGAAGAATGGACAACGTCATCCCCTTCCAGGTCAACGCCACGGATCTTAACGGAAACCCCGGAACCCTCTCCATCACCTTGACAACCGCACCCATCGGACAAATCTGTCTTGACATGAAGCAGTTGAACTGTCTCGGAAAAGGCTCAGTTTACCGAAACGAAAGCACCACTCTGTACTACTTCCCCCCTGCGGGCCAGTACAGCGTCGACAACGTCACCGCTTTGGAGACCATCACTTACTATGCCACCGACGCCGCACAGCAGAGCTCGCCTTCAGCCAACATCTCCGCCATTGTCATCTTCCACAACTTGCCACCGGTTGCAACTTTCCCCACAGTTCTCTCAGTATACGAAGCGTCTTCCGCCGTCTTGACCTTATCTGCCACGGACGACCACACACCCCCACAATTATTAAAGTATTTCCTGGTGCAAACTGTGAGCCACGGAAACCTGACCCTCATTGCCGACGAAGCCGGTGAAGAGCCAGAAATCTTCACGGCGACAAGCTCTGTACCCGTCCGAATTATCTCAGAGAAGAATGCCTTCAGATTTAACCCAGAAGGCTTCCAGTTTGGAGATAATTACACCCAATTCTCCGTGGAGATTCACGACACCGATGGAGGCGTAACCACCGTCCCCGTGACAGTGAATGTCATTCATGTCAACCAGCCACCTGTCATCATCCCTGGAGAATCAGCTCCCACCGCAAGCGAGAACAACTCCGTGATCATCACTTTCAACGCCACGGACATTGACTCTCCCATGACCTCCCTGTTTGCAATCATTGCTAACCAGCCCGGTCGCGGAAGCTTGTACAGCTGCGTCTACAACGCGCTCACTGGAACATGTGGAGCTGGAACGCTCTTGGACGGATCTACAACGGCATTATCCAGAGTGGACAGCATCCAGACATTCAGCGACCACGCTGTATTTATGGTCGTTTTTGTACCCGTTAACGGAAGCAGCGCATTGGTGAGTGTCTTTACATCGTTGTAGAATGACCTTCTGAAATTTTGCAGATTTATGCCACACCCTCTTTCATGGTCTACGACGACCAACTGGCTCAATCTCAACTGTTCGTTCCCAGAATTAGGATCAGGGCCGTCAACGAGGCGCCTTTCGCCCATATCCTCCCCCTCACCAACACGACCACCCTCTCTGTCGTCCCTCTCAACGTCACCGTAGGTGACCCAGATGCTGGAGGTATCCCCATCCGTATGATCTTGACTGTCTCCTCTGGCTCTCTCAACTTCACTTCTGGACCCGCCTTCGTCATCAAGACCAAGTTCACCACTTGCTCCAGAATCCCCAACGGAATCAACTGTACCGCGTCACAGAGCACCCTCAACAGCTACCTCCAAAACCTCGTCTTGGTTTCACCAGACACAACCGGCACAGTCAATGTGACCGTCTTTGTGGATGACTTGGGAGCTGGAGCGGACTCTGATGATGTCGCCACCAGCGCTCTTAACGCCACTGCAACCGCACAGATTGCCGTCTCCAGCATTCTTTCCGCGCCACCCGCCCCTTCGGACAACAAGTTGACCATTCTTATCGGTGTGGGATCTGCTGCTGGTGCTTTGGGTGCTGCCGCAGCTGTTGGTCTCGTCGCCAAGATGGTCAGAAAGCCTCAAGACGAAGTCTTTGCCAACATGATGGACTTTGAGGGAGGAGCTGTTGTCGACAACCCGCTGTTCGTCGACGTTTCCAACGACGTCAACAACCCTCTGTACGAGAGCGAAGCCGTCGCTTAAAATGCAAAACAATAAATGTTAAATATATGTCTTTTTTTCCCCTTTATTTACAGTTTCTTTCCAAGGCAGTATCTACAATCAATTCTACAATTCTGCAACTCTCTTGTGGATGTGTGTTGTTTTGATCTTCTCGAATTTCATCTTCAATTTTCCGTCCAGTCTCTCCACAGTGTACATCACCTATAATTAGATGAATACAACGGTGTAGATGCGTGTAGGTCTACGACCTTATTCTGCATGTCGTAAGAGTGAAAATCAAACTGGGTGTACCCCCAGACACTCTTTAAGTGAGGGCTCTTCTCAAAGATTTGGGCCAAGAGTTGTCGCGAGGCCTGATTGGGTAAGTACATTCTGAGAAATTTCTGATTACCTTCTGAAAATCTTCTGCGAATACTCTGGCAGGGTTTGGGTTGTATTCTGACGGCATAAGTGTCAAATTACGAATTCTCTCCAGTTGTACAAGGCGTCCCAAATGATTGACAATGTCAGGCGATATGTTCATAACGTCAATCTGATGTCTTTAATTATTAGGTATCGTGTGATTATTTATTTACCCTCATACTCTCGATGTATTTGATGCTTGGTGGGATGTTCTGGAATATCACATCGAGATTTGCGATATCTTTGCACAGATACAGATATCTCAATGATGTCTGCTTGGATAAGAGATCTAAGAATAGAACCGTATCTGCAAGTGGAAGTCCTGTATTGATGTCATCATGATATCACTGAAAGATCTTACCATGGTGTATGTCTATAGACGTGATTGGCCTGAAGTTATTATCTCTCATTGCATGCATGAAATAGATTGTGTCCTTCATTGTTCCCAGTTGTAAACAATCCAATCTTGGGAGAATTGTCGAATTCTCTTGAGAAAATGACAGTGGAGAACTGCAAGTAAACTGAAGGTCTGGTCATGATGTAATGATGACGTCATCAACCCACCTCCTCAATACTTGGGTGCTGTTCCAGGAATGCGTACATTCCCCTTGCTTCAAAATTAAAACTGACTTTAAACGAACGAAGTTTCTTCCAACTCTCTGCAGAGATTGTCTCCTATACCCGTCATGATACGTCATCATTTCGTCACTCACTAGGGGCAATGTTGAGGGAGTTGAAATGAGCAACCGCTCAAGATGATGGCAGTTTGCTAATGTGGAGAATAAACTCTGCCATTCAACAGATGGCCGAGATGTCGATATGAGAGCGAAGGAGGTCAAACCATTCCACGGTTGTTCCAGGAAAAGTGAACAGTTTCCCGCCCATTTTAGATGGCTGCAACGGAGTACCATCTCCTCGCATCTACAATTCGAAAGTTCCCGCCAAATTTCGTCTGGCCAGAATCTCAAATTCCACGCGAATTTTCTCAGCTGTCGACATGTCCTCAAGATGTGTACAAGGTTTTGTTCGAATGAGAATTTCTCGTTGTAGTTACGGCCAATTACAAATTCGTATTTGGGGCTTATGTGGTGTCGCACAGATAATGATCGAACTGAAAAACTGCAGTCTGGATGACTCTTAAAATGCCTGCTGATGTTATCTCTCAAAGGTGACATCTGCATTAGTCATTCAACATGTGAAATCCGGCATGGATTTGGTTGCCCTCTATGGTTAAACCAACTCACCTCAATGTGGAAATACCTCCAACGATTTAGATGAGATTTTGCAGCCTCGTTCCATTTCTTGCAGACTGTTAAGAGATTTGGAACACAAGTGAGGTCCTCATCTCCCAGCTGCATTCATCACGTCACTACTTCACATCATGAGTGTTGTCGCTTCACCTGGCCAATAATGACACTGAGAATGTCTGAATTGAGCTGATTGAAGTCATCCGTTTGCATGTTTGTGAAGATAATCAGAAATTCCAAATTTTATTTAAAATTTGCGCAGATCGCGCGAACATTCATCTTCTCAAAACAGAATGGTTTGATATATCATCAAGCCAAGATGATGGTCCTCCAGAAGTGGAGGTTGATCTTTGTTTCCAAAATTAAAGTATCAACTCTTCTGAAAAATAGATACATGATTCTTTATCCTTTTTTTGGATTGCCACCGTATAAGAATCTGTATCACGGCACATCCCACCATCCCATTCAAATTCCGAATACCAAAGTCTTCATATTTACCCATGACGTCATGAACAACGACCAAAAGGATCTCATGGACAGAAGAGGTCTGCAAGCAAACACACACCGAACCTCACGCACAGCAGTTTTCTGGGCAGCGATGGTTGATCGAATGAAACAGTTGTGTCCTCTGGATCATCACAACCCCAAAGTTCATCAAAAAAGAACAAATACGATTTAATTTGCTGCCATTTTACCGAACCATGGTTCATGTGATCCAGTGGTTACTGAGGTCGATAATTTGAATAAGTCTGGAGGTCGCTGTGAAAAATACCTCATTCCTTCTGTGTTTCTTTCGATGATGATGGGGTCAACTCTTCCTTTTTTGATGTTGCGGTTGTTTCGTTTGTTTTTTTGTCGCGCTTCTGCATGTATGTCTTCTTTTGTTTACAGTTTTTGCAATAGATCGAAATGTGGCCTTGTCATGTATTAATAATTGGAATAGATGATCATTTCACACCTTTAAGATGAACGTGGCTTGTTACACCTGGGATGAGCAGCGATGAACAAGTCTTACATATGGTCTGTTTTATTTGTGGTGATCTGATCAACCATCTCAGAATGTACAAAATCATGTTCAATCGATTGCACTCACATTCTACTCACACTTTTTGATCCCACTTTTTTCATTGTGCTGCAATAAAATCTGGATAATTGAGGGGATACACTTGCTGTTAGATGGGCGGCCTGATAAAGAAAGTTCATTCGCTCAAAGATATCCGGGTTCTTCACGCCTCCATTTCCTTTGCCCTTGCCCTTCCCTCTTCCTTGTCTTTGCTGAGCATTTTTCTGCGAGAGATCAATCTTGATGGCTTGTTGAATTCATACTCCTTTCTGTGGTTGTGTCTTTGTTTCAGTCTTTCCAGCCTCCATCAACGTGGTTATTGATCGAATGAGAAGTTGTAATTTCAAATAACAGATCGCACACATCACATTATCGCGGAAGAAAATGTCGGAGGGCAACACAAGGGATAGAAATACTCTCTTTGGATTCTCTGGCAATCAGTCATCTGTTCCCAACTCACGAAGATGGGGTGCTGTTGGAAATGAGACAGAGGAATCCAAGGCATTGTCAAACGCTCAACTATATCAAACCAACCAACAGACAATTGAAGGTGAGTGACCCTAAATGTGATCTGTTCCGACCTGCGTAGAACAAGATAAAGTGCTCGATGTATTAGCTGACAGTCTTGGTCGCACCAAGCAGATTGCTGTTGACATTGGAAAAGAGGCAGGTATGGATATCTAGGTCTTTCATTTTCATTTTCTGACGGATCGTGTTCAGACGAACAGACCGCACTCATCAGCGAGATCGACGGTCGAGTCACAAACACGAACGCCAAAATTCGAAACACAACGAAACGTATTGATAGAATTGCTGTGAAATCGAGCACAAAGGGACTCTGGGGCTGCATCTGTGTGCTCTTTCTCATCCTGATTGCCGTCATTGTGCTCTGCTTTGTCCCAGGCATACCAGGAAATTGAGGTGTATAAATCACGAAAATCATTGTCATCTTGATCAGAAAGTCATACAGTAATTGCTTGGACATGGATATTGCAGTTCCTCCACACAATCTCACTTCTTTTCTTGAATCTATTTTCACATATTCAATGTACTAATCGACATGATGATACAATCATACAGCTCTTTATTGCACTTGTATCACTTCTTCATAGCCAGGCGATGAAGAAGACGCTTTTTTCGAATAAAACTCCTTGAGCACGCTCTCTTTGTCACACCTCCTCAGTATCCTCTTGTTGGTTTGTTTGTCTATGGACAGCTGCAGTATGCATGCAAAGTCTTTGTAGTCTCGGAGGAAATCTGGGAGTGTCCTCTTAGCTCCATGCGTGTCATCGTTCTTCACGAGGTAGTGCTTTACCGATTCTGCTGATTGATACGATCTGTGAGTTTTCAGTGAATTTTCTCTGGATTTTGGCGGGAAACGTACACTGCAAATTGGTCGCAACGTTCGCTGACACGGATGAGGAAGGTGCCGATTTGTTCGTTTTTCAGGACAGACTCCACCTCTTCACGGGTCAAGAATCCACAGATGTGTCCTGACACGTGTCATCTTTCATCGAAATCTAACTGAAATTTCACTCACCTCTGGTCCACAGAGCCAGTACGTGACGTTGGTATCTGATCTTATGGATCAGAGGTCCGAACCTAATATTCTTCACAAAACAATTTTTCGATCATCTACAACGAGGATACTCACCATTGCCAGAAATTGTCAAAGTGTTTCTGAGAGATTATGGGCTTATTGTCAAACTTGAGTGCGTGGATATATTGAAAGTCATAAGTGGAGAGTGGCCGCACAGGGAACTGCAAATTCTGTTTTGTCGCGCCCAGGTACCTTTTCACGTCAATTTCCGAGAAATTTCTCTGAAATTTCAGGGAAGATTCACCTCCTCTGCAGCCAGTTTGAGAATCTGAACCAGGTGATCTCGTTCTGGGAACCGAACGCCGTTTTCTTGAGTAATATTCCTTCGGCTTCGTGCCATTGGTTTTCGTTTGTCTTTACGACAATGGCATTCGTCGGTTCACTCTCAATAGATATAGAGTGGATGCTGCCGCGTAAGTCTGAGACATTGAAACGCGCAGAGAACCTTATTCTGATGCTCTTCAATCTTCACACGTCAGCATGTTATTCCTGGAAATACACGAAATTTCTGGGAAATTTCACCTCGTCCCTGTGGGGAACTTGAGGTCGTTGAAAGAGGCAATGCCGACTTCGTTGATGAGTTTCTCTCCATTTTCGACCAGAGCATTTCCCGCCGTTTTTTTCGGCTGAGGACCCTTCTGATTACTGGAATCGATGATGTCAGCTTTGATCGTGCATGCCGGTCTGGTGTCGAATTTAGCTCCAGAAAGCATGCGGACGTTAAGAGGTTCGTCTATGGACTTGTGTTGTTTGACAGAGTCCGGGAATGGCTGGGCAATGATGTGCAGCCCGTATCTGTCGATGATGAAAAAAACTATAGATAAAATGAAAACTTACACAGGCATGGATCCCTCCTTTAAAAAGTTCTGAAGCTCAGTAGAATAGAGCGTCAATTGTTTTTTGTAATATAAAATGTCTTGTTCTAACAACAACAGCTGATGCATCTCCACTGATTCTAAAAGTGTACCATCCAAAAGCCTGTTCCATGTCTCCTCTAGCCAATCGAGCCCGTTTTTAATCCCCATGTGCTCTTTTTCTAATGATTGATGATTATCCCTACATAATGTAAACATTGAAACAGGATCATGCATGATGAAGCAAACAAAGAGATATATACCTATTGATGGGTAGAGACACGACTTTTTGGTTCATTCTTAGGGTCTCGCTGGCTTGTTTGACCTGATCGACCACTCTATTGAGCTCATTGATTACTTCAGAATTACGTGTAGGTGTGGTCTGTGCGCCGTTCTGAGGTGTGGCAGAAGGTGGGTTATAAAATGAGTTGTTTGTGTTTGGAGATGGCTGAGGTGCTGGAGCAAAGGCCTCCTCTTGTCTTCTCTTACTGCCACCTCCATGTGGAACTGCCTGCTGTGTCTGTGGGATCTGTTGGGCAAAACCTTGCATGCTCAGAGGATTCATGTTGCCGAAAGAAGGTCCTCCAAACATCATGCCGCCGTGTTGAAGAGATGGAGATGGTTGTTGTTGTGGTGTTGGCTGTGGTGTTAGTTGTGGTGGTGTCTGATGTTGTTGTGGTGATAACATTGTTCGAACATTGGAGGGATTGGACATTGGTCCGCTGAAGGCATCGAAATCATTTCCTGGGTTTGAAAGCCCATATGAAGAATTCAGAGAGCTACATTTAGAATTAAATTGAGCAACTCTGCAGATAACTTACTTCTTGAACTCTGAAAAATTGTTGTTAGGATCGTTCTTGAAAAGATCTCCCTCCATTTCTATCATGGCCATAATGTCTGCATTTGAGAGGGGCACCGGTCCATCTCCCCACTCGGCTTCTAATTCGCCAATACTGCTCGAACTCCTCGGACTTCCATAATAATCCATATTGAACTCAAGTCCTCTGTACGAGCGTCTGTATTATATGACGTCTTGTCTGTGCCTCCTTTGGTCGCTTCGCTTTGGTGATGCCGATGTGTATCGCAATGATTGAAGTTTAAACCAACAAGGATATCAAATTGGGATATCCTTGCACTGACAGTTTTTCGGAAAGAGAACAAAAGCAAAACGAGAAGATCGGCTCTGCACGCAGTTCGAACAAAAGCTTCACTGAACATCACTTCAGAATTCCACTGCAAACATTGGCGGTGATTTTGAGGCACAGTCCCACACATGTCAAAAATAATATTTATTGGTTTACAGTGGGAACAGCCAGGTATAAATGGCGCCATCTTCTGATGCTGAGACGATCGTCCTTCCGTCAGGACTAAACACTACTTGTGTTATCGGAGAACTGTGCGCATCTCCCTTCACAAGACATCTTCAGGCATTCAGATTTGTTGCATAGCAACCCAAAGTTGTACTCACTTTCCGGTCTCATAGTCAAAGAACCGCAAGACTCTGTCTTCACCTCCAGTGATGAAATACCTTCCATCCCGGCTGAGTGCAATCGTGTTCACGACGCCTCCTCCATCCAACTGCCTCAGATTCTCGCCGTCTGATGTGCTGTAGTAAGCGATCTACAACGATGTCAAATTTCGCACTGTGGGGTGTTTTTACCCTCTTGCCAACCCCTCCGTTCAGCAGTTGTGTGCCGTCAGGCAGCACCGCTACCGTCTTCACCGCGTTGTCGCTGAAGATGCATAATCTTCTGGTGTAGTTGTTCAGGTCCCACACAATGGTGGAGCCATCTGTAGACGTGGAAATGCACTCGTTGCCGTCATGGGTGATTTTTAGTGAGGTGATCTTGGTCTTGTGTTCTTTCAGTGAAGTTTCTAAAACTTGAGATTTTGGGTACAGATTCCAAACTCTCAGTGTGCCGTCTTGCCCGCCAGTAACCAAACGGCTGGCTGGCAAATGGTGTCAAAGAAATCAAAGATCAAGATTTAAGATCAAGTATACACTCACTGTCGTGTAAATGTCCCAGACATGTGACGCCGTCTTGATGTGCATCGTGGATAACCCACACTAATTTTCCTGTCTGTGGACCAAAGGCTCTTACTTTGCCATCGGACCACCCACTGATGATGAGGGATCCGTCTTTAGAGATGATGAGGCAGTTGCATTCTATCCCATTCAGGTTGATCTGGACTAATTCTTCTCCGTTCTCCGCTTTCCAAATGCGAATGTCGTGAGCAGTGCACGTGACAAAAACCCTGGAATACTCGCTGTATAGGTCATCACCCCGTCATGTTGATGACGTACAAGATACTTACTGTGGGAAGGCAATGGCGTTTACTGGCGAGAAGTGATTTCGAGATACCACAGTAGGTTTGAAGTTCTCTTCGTTCATCTTATATATAGAAGACTCAAAGGTTCCAAAATAAATCTGTCCCAGTTTTGAAGAGATGGATGGAACGGTTGTATTTCCGTCTGCGCTCACGTCTACAATTTTCGTGGTTGTCAGATTGTCCTTCTTTATGACGGCCACGGTTCCTGCTCCAGTTCCCGCGTAAATTTGATTTCCATCAAGATTCAACGAGCAAATTCCTTTGTTCAATGGCCCCTTCGCGGGTCCAGAGCGTTTGTACAATCTTGTCTCGAATTTGACCTACGAAAACTGAATACAAAAATCAAATCGCATCCGAAACCCTAAAACTCGAAAACCACACAATCACAAATAGAATCTCACAATATGACTTTCTGAAGAATGCCATTCACCTCTAAAATATCTCCAGTGGTGGTACCACAATACACATTATCATCCTCACTGTCCACTTCTATACATTGTATCACTCTCTTCAACTGTCCTAATTTGCATTCTGTAGGTCTGGGAGAATTAGCTTGGAGATGAAAATGGATTTTACCTGATTTTTTTGGCGGACGGGTCGAAATCCCAGGCTCTCAAAATATATTCACCTCCTGTCAAAAACACGTGGTCATTTGTGCTGCTGAAGGCCACGCATTTGCTTCTTCCTGAAATCTGTCACGCATCCTACGAGGAAAGAATGTCTACAACGTTGTAAACTTACCTGCGCTCTCTCTACTTGCAGTTGCCCCGCATATGGCGGCTCCTGTTCTTAAATCCCAAAGAGCGAGCGTGCCATCGTCATCTCCTCCTAAAGACACCAAGTAGATCTCGCTAGGTGAAAATGCGAGAGAAGCCAGAGAGCCTTTGTGAACACTCAGACGATGAAGCAATCTTCCACTTTCATAGTCCCACACAACGACATCAGCCTGAATTTGTCATTACAGAGCGCAAGTTGGAGGCCACGAGAAGTGATAAACAATTTCACTGCTCACCTTGGCACCTTGTCTTGCAGATTGACCGGCAGCGACATACCTGCCTGATCTCGATACGGCAAAACATGACAATGCATCACTCTGTCCTTGAAATAGTCTCTGCTCTCCAGTTTTGAGATTCTTTGCAACGACAGTCCCTCCCAGAACGTAAAGAAGGTCGTCTTCTTGGGTGTGCAGCTGAAGTCCTTTTGGCACTTTGCCTTCACGACTTAGGGATTGCTGTTCTTAAAACCGAGACGCACCTGAATAACCGATTGTCGAATTAACCTCTAATCTCGCCATTCGATGATGATCCTGCTTGATTTGGTAAGTCCGAGAATTCTATCCAAAAATAGATCGGCAACAAAATTCGTGCCACAAATACCAAATTTGCGTCTGTTCAGAGATCAAAGAACACACAAATCAGATTATAGTACTTTATAGACAGTGGTATTTAAAATCCCCAAGCACTGGCAGTGGAGTCCACATTGATGGTCCATTCCTCCCACAACCTGTAGTGAGGTGCCTGATCAACCTGTCCCTCAGACTTGGTCTCTGCTCTGGCTGTGTACTCGTTTCCAGCTCTAAGGTGGGTGTCGTGGACTGTCTTTAAGCCAAAACGACCATTGCCGGTGTGCTGGATAGTCCACTGCTGCTCAGGCTCATCACTCTGAGACAAAGAACCGTTGTTGTTGGCGTGAAGATATGTTCCCTTCCATGATTTAAGAAAGTATTGTCCTTGCTTATCCCCAGGGACGATTCTCCAGAACTCCCATAACATAGCGTGAGGCGCCTGATCAACGGATCCATCGTCATTCGCCCTCAAGAAGGTACCTCTCCAGGACTTGAAGGTGAGGGGGAGGCACTCAAAGCAGGTGATGTCTATCTTGTGTTCGAACATGTTGGTTGTTGTGATGAAATTGAAAGAAGAGAGGAGAAATGTTTTAGTTCCGGAAGTGTCGGGTCGACATCGCATTCAAGCTGCGTGATTCCGGAAGCACCATCATCGAAACATGAGGAAGATCGTGCTTTGGAGAACGAAATATAGACCACATCACTCACATTAGGGAATGGAAACTCATCGAACGGCAAATTTTTGCTTAGTTTTGTAATGACATCTTCAAATTTGAAAAAATTTATTGTTGGAGCAGCTCATCTAAAAGCTGCAAAGTGATGGATGTAAAGTCACGCACTGTGCCAAGTTAGCTGGAGTATATATGTTTCAATATGTCACCTATATGTGTCGCACCGGCCTTTCTGAGGTTTTCCTCGGTCTGTGTCGACATGATCCCCACGATCACCTTGATGTTGGCCGCTGTACATTTTATTTATCATTCTACAACGATGTTTGCACTCACCTCGTGCTGATTTTACACCAGAAGGTGAATCCTCAAAAGCAACACACTGATCGCCTGTCACACCAGCTCTTCTCATACCTTCCAAATAAGGTGCTGCGATCGTGTCATGATCATCATCAAAAGAATAAAGTATACCTGGGTGTGGCTTTCCTGCCTCGCATTCATCACCAATAACAAGGCTCTCAAAGTAATCATTCACCTTTACCTTTCAGATTTTAATGACGATGTACAAACCTTCAGATGGTTGACCATAAATTCTGCGTTAGGACGGCAAGCGTTTGTGACACACACGCACCTCAAAGCGTGAAGTTCTGTTGCCACAGGGGTCCTCTTAATACTCTCATTATAGTTTTTGAAAGACTCCAACAGATCGACAAGTCCAGCAGTTGCAATCATTTCACCCTTTCCTGAAGCGATATGCTCTCTAAACACTCTCTCTTTTTCATCACCAAAATCTAACACCTGTTCCTGCTTAGAATGTAAAGGTCAAGGTTTTCTGACCTGCTGCTGAGTGTATTCTTTTGGAAGAAGCTCTCGAAAGATTTCGGGATTGTGACGACCTGATTAAAGTGAGAAAATGTTGATCGCAGCCTCAAACTACGATGTCACACCTGATACGTTTTGTTGATAGAACTCATCATTGACAGTATAACCAAAGGGCTTCAGAACCTCTTGGAAGATCTGAAAATGGATGGTATCGGTATCTGTTGATGTGAGATGTAATTAATAATGACTGAAATGCACCTGCTAAGGTCCCATCTATATCGAACAGTAATCCCCTCAGTTTTTGAAATTTACGAATTGTTGTTGCCATCTCTGATTGTGATTACTTCTATCTGACGAGTTGTTGCTGTATAGAAGGAGGACACGTGTTTATTTAAATACGTGTGATGGAGGGAGAAGAACCGCGGGAGAGAACGTAAAAGAATTCCGGATAAATGGGGGATAAATTGGATAATTTTATCGCAGATTAAAATATTCGCATGCGATCGATCTTCCTGCGAATGTGGTAAATCTGTCATCGAAGGTCATCAGAGAGATCATAAGGATTAAGAGATAAGACATTAACAGATATATATCAACAACATTTACTCCCGCCCTCTGTGCTCGAATTCTTCAGGTTGACGCTATGTCTTTGGTTTAATTTCTGTTGTTGTTGATCTACTACTCTCTTCTTCACTTCTTGTGTGATGCCCATCACTGCCTCCTCTATATTCATGCTTGTCTTTGAACTTGTTTCTAAAAATGGAATCTCGTACTCATCCGCCAGCGCTTGCCCCCTGCCGGTAGTCACCACCTACAACGCGTCATGATCTGAGTCGTTGCTAGGCGATGGGTGAGCAACTTTTAACGGGACGAGGGTACGGTACATAACGTGCTCGAGAATTTCAAAGTCTATTTTTGTGCAAAAAAATGAGGTGAAAAATCTTGCAGGTCACCTTCTGATCGACCAGATCACATTTGGCGGCGATGAGCATCATGTTTGTCGTAGGTGCAGCGTGTTCTTCCACATTAGCAATCCATCTGTTCGAATGAATCACGTTCGATGTTAAATTTACAGATCATTTGCATGATTCCAGAACAAGAACAAAAAAGTGAGTACCGGTTGATGGAATTGAATGTGCTCTCGCATGTGCAATCATAAACAAGTAGAACACCATCTGCTCTTCTATAGTAAGCTGCACTTGTCATTAATGAGTTGGAGATGCAGGAGATTACCAGAGGTGATCGTTTGAAATCTCTCCTGGCCTGTATTTGATCAGTAATAAGTGGAGACGTCCATAAATGGATCTAAAAATAGAAAGTGAATACCTGCTGTGTCCCACAGCTGTATCTTCCATTTCTTTCCATTTATTTCGACTGTCCTCACTTTGAAGTCAACTCTAAACTTCTGTCACATTGTTGTCAAGATGAAGAAGAATCATTGCATTACTGCTCGCGGTGCACAAGAATTTGTCACTCTTGTGTTGTGCTCGCTCGGTTGGAAGTATACGCCATGATGTGGATTTATGTCAAGAGTCTTACCCTATCGTTGTTACAAATAGAGTTGAGAAAGAGTCCTCTACGAATCGTCGAAGGAGGGCTGTCTTTCCAACACCTTAAAATTGTTGAGAGTAGATTTCTTGGTGATGCGAGAACGATGCAGATAATGATGTCGTCCAAAAGATTAAAGATGATGCACAGAAGCTGAAGGAGAGACAAAAGGAGAGACCATAGTTGACATAATTGATGACGGAATCAATTTTGAATCGTGAAGACATTCTTTATGAATATTCAAAATTCTATAAACTCTTGTTTGAGCTCTTTTCTCGCACTGATTGATGAAATGAAGTCGATGAAATCAAAAGTGAGACTCACCGCTGTCACCGATCAAGAGGATCTTCGCGTGATAATCAAAATCAGAACCTGGTGGTGCTGCAGTCATCTTCTTTGTATTTGTAGCTGTTGGTGTTTGTGGGGTAACTTGGAACTTCCGGAAGGATTGTCAGTGTTCTCAGGACGACGGGTTGATCAACAGTTGTAGACACCATCAACACACAGCACATGACACGCAAGGAAAATTGGACCTTCCAAGGGCTGTTTTATTGGGGGGCAGTGGTCGAGGTGTGGACGTCTTGAATGGCTCTTCCAGAGGGGTCCAGCTGGTTCTTCCATGCAGCTTCCCACTCAATCGCGGCGGGTGTGCTGCAAGCGATGGAGGGACCTCCTGGCACTGTGGCGGCTGCGGACTGTCCGGGGAAATGCTTCTGGAAGATGGTTCTGTAGTAGTAGGCCTCCTTGGTCTGGGGAGGGTTGTGGGGGAAGCGGTACTGCGCGGACTTGAGTTGCTCGTCTGTCACTTGAGCCTCGGCGTGAGCCTTGAGGGAGTCAATCCAGCCGTAACCAACACCTGGGAGGATGAGTTGAGATGTCATAGGGTCTTCTCTCGATGTACAGGTCGAGATATCTTCATGTTCGAGGAGACTCACCGTCAGAAAATTGCTCCTTCTGGCGGTAAAGAATGTGTGAAGGCAAGTAAGGTCTGTCTGGTGTGTCAAAGGCCTTCCTCAGGATGTACTTCTCCATTCTACCCTCGCTCTTTCTGATCATCTTCTCTTCGGGGTCAATAGACATGGCCACGTCCAAAAAGTGTCTGTCTAAGAAGGGCTCTCTCGCCTCAACACCCCAGGCGGCTGTGGACTTGTTGGCTCTGAGGCAGTCATATTTAGACAACGCCTTGATCTTGTGGCATGTCTCGACGTGGAATTTTGCGGCGGTGGGGGCTTTGTGGAAATATAAATAACCACCGAAAACTTCGTCGGCACCTGAACATTCTCAGAAAAGGGATTGTAGATCGTCGGGAAAATTCGAATGTGGGGACGAACCTTCTCCTGACAAGACCATCTTAACACCCATGGCCTTAATTCTGCGACTGAGGAAGTACATCGGTGTAGAGGCACGGATTGTGGTGACGTCATATGTCTCAAGGTGGTAAATGACTTCGGACAGGGCATCGATTCCTTCCTACGCCATTTTTTCAATCTCATGCAGCACAGAAGACAAGAACTAACCTGCACTGTGAAAGTGAAAGAGTGGTGCACTGTGCCCAAGAAATCTGCGACCTCCTTCGCAGCTTTAAGATCTGGGGAGTTGGGCAGACCAATAGAGTACGAGTGGACACGTGGCCACCAGGCAGCAGAGTTTTCACCGTCTTCAGTGCGCTTAGCTGCGTGTCTTGTGACAATAGAGGCGACGAGTGAACTGTCAAGACCACCAGAGAGTAGAACTCCGTAACTGTACTTCGTCAATACTCGTCATTATGCTTGTAGAATATAAAAGTGTTGATGAGCCCAACATATAAACAAGCACAGCCTTCTTTGTGTGGGTAAACAAAGCTTCTTGTCATAGTAAGGAGAATGCATGTACAGCTTCATCATAAAGAACACGGCTCTGCCATGACAGATAGACTTCCAAAAATAGCAACAGCAGAGATCACCGCAATGGGATGGGATGATGGATCGAGATGAAATTTCCCTGAAAACTCACGGTACGTCAGTCATGAGACGCTTAACGACAGAGGCTTCGAACTTTTCTCTCAGAAGAGCGAGGTCCAAAGGAGTGGAGGGGATGTGTTCGTCGAACCACACTGGGTTGTACCAACGTCTGAATTCGTTGGTCTTGGAGGACCTGATAATGATCAATCAGTTGAAAAACGCCTCATCGAAGAAGATCATAATCTGTGATCATAACACAAATCGATGGAAAGAGGATTACCAGTAGTGTCCTGGAGGGAACTCCATGAAGGTCTCACAGTCTTCTACTAAAGCCTTCATTTCAGAGGCGAACCATATGGATCCGTCTCTGCCCCAACCAACGTACATTGAGCAGACACCGATGGGATCACGAGCAGCCAAGAAAGTGTTGTTCTCTTCGTCTGAAATACAGAAGGCGAAGATACCATCGAGGCGATCGACGAATTCATCTCCATACTTCTTGTACAGATAGACGATGGGTTCACAATCGGACTCTGTGGCGAATTGTTGGGGAGCGAGGTGTGCTCTAAGCTCTCTGTGGTTCCAGATCTCACCGTTAACAGTGAGAGCTACGTGTCCGGCCTCATCCTTAAGAGGTTGGGCTCCATTGTGGGGATCCACGATGGCCAGACGTTCGTGAGCCAGAATGTTAAGAACCTTGCCAGAGGGTGTGTCGTAGTTCTGAACACAGACACCTGTTTGATGATGAGTGGCGATCTGAGGGATATGTTCAAATCCTTACCGCTCCAATCAGGGCCTCTGTGGCGTTGTTTGCATGATAATGTGAGTGCGCGACGGCGTAATTCGGCGGGTTCAGCAGTTGATCTGAGGATTGCGAGGATGCCACACATCTTTCTTTTTTCTAAAATGAGGAAAGGATGATCGATGAGCTCTGGGTTTTCGGTTACTTTTTTCCGCCTTTGACATTCCAACTTCGGAGTATTCACTTTCCACAATCTACACTGTTGTAATCACCATGCAATCACTATGCTGTCACAAAAATAGTACGGGACCGCACCAACCTGAAAGTTCAATTTTTGAATTTAGTCAGCTTCTCTTCTGTGAATAGGATGAGTATTTTCTGAACTGTGGTTGCTCTGACAAAACATGAAGAAGAATAAGATCAGTGATGTTCGATGTGATATGGACAATCTACGCTCAACATTTATTTGTCAGCCCTCATTCGATGCATTTTCTGTACAGGAGATCGGAATTAATTTCCGGCTCTTCATTCTCTTTCTTTGTTCAGATCCCTCATGCTTGACGACGGTGAAGATGAGTTCTGTCTGTCCATTTCTCTCGCATTGATCTGCACACACGCTCCTTTCTTGGTGACGGTCGGTGATGTGATCGTGGCGAAGGCATTGATTGAGATCGTGCTGCCACTCTTTCTGATCAAATCACCATTGTTGGATTGGTTCGTCATGTCCTTCTTCTTCCTTTCTAATTTTTGAATGAGGAGCGCTTTCCTTGCATCAGCTGATCGGAGTCGGGTGAGACTCCGGATAGACGATAAGAAGCGTAATTTTCACGGTAGCTTTTTATTCGGAGTCAAACTCCAAACGGAGTTTATACGGAGTTACCCTTATCCGGAGTTTCACTCCGTGGAAGAGTTTCCAAGGTAGAAGCTATTATCCAGCAAGCCGGAATAACTCAAAATGAAATGATTGCTCAATAAGTTGACAATTTAAATCCTGATCTTGTAGGAATATAACCAACATCGTAAAAATATTCAGAAAAAATATTGAAAAAAAGGAATAAAGAATTGAGTTCGTTGAATCCAACATAGAAGGTTGTCAGACACTTACCAACAGGATACTGATACAATATCTGGGCTGACGATGCATTTACAACGACAGACCGAGGAGGCCACATTGAGAGGGTGGGAAAGGGGAGAGCTGCTGCTGAATAAATAAAAATATGTAAATATCATCGCATGTCAACTTGGGTGTAGGAGCAGAATTTAAGGCCTAATAACATTGCATAAAAAATGGCTGAAAAGATGCCCTTGTAATCACCCGAAACTGCTACATTTAAAGGGGCCAGTCGCGTTTCACTTGGAATTTTATTCGGAAGAGTGTTCCTTCGTGGTACAGCACGCGCTTGGAAGGCGTCAAGGATTCTTTATTGACCCAGAAAATAAATAAAAATATTAATAAGGGATCCATTTGCATCAAAGATTAGCAGGTAGACCGGTGCAAGTCCGAGCAGAAACAGCTCTTCAGATTTCCCGCCTTCCCCGCTTATTTTAAGTGGAATTTGTTATCTAACTGAATAATGTCTTCAGAAATTTTTATTCAGCTTCTGTATTCTTCTACAAAGTTCGCCATTGAGCATATACAGCTCTTCAGATTTCCCGCCTTCCCCGCTTATTTTAAGTGGATGTGGAGTGACTGTCTGGTGGTCATTGCAATTAAGACTGTCTACAACAGCTTGGTTGTGACTCACACGCGGTAACTGCCGTCAGAGTTTCGTGAGGCCGCGTTCCTCCAAAAGATGTCGCCACGTACCTCCAACGCAAGGGTTTTGATGAGGTCTTTGGGTGTCTCTGTTATCTGGATGGGGTTTTCGGCTGATTTTTTTGCGAAATTGCAGGATTTAACATCAATTTACTTTCCAACTCTCGACAACAAGAAACACACTAATTTTCGCAGGAGCAACTGCCTCTTTCAGGTCTCTCATTTTTAACACGGCAAGCATCCAACACTTGATTGACACTGACGTTCTCAGCATGACAAGGAACCGTCTTCCGTAACTGTCAGTTTTCCCGCCTTTTTTTCTGATTTTTTAAGATTTTATTTTTGTACACGCGTTGTAGACGAACGATTTCTCACATTGAAACATCTTGTGTATTTTTCCCGCCATTTTTGACATGCACAGAACAAAGAGGCTGAGATGAGAGTGCAGCAAGCAGAGGCAAAGGCCAAGCAAGAGGCCGACTTGAAGGCAAGAAAAGAATCAGAAGCGAAAACAAAGCGGGAAGCCGAAGAGAGGGCTAAAGAGGCCGCAGCTGCACGTACGATCTCCATTGAAATATTGTTGAATTTCAAAATCATCCAAGAATTCTCAATTTCAATATAAATTCTGAAATTACATTAAAATTTAAATTTTAAATTGTGCAGTGGCTGCCGCCCAATCTAAAACCCAAAAAGAGCGGGAAGCCAAGGCAAAGAGGGACGCTGAGATTTTAGAGAGGGAGAAGGCTGAAGAAGAGGAGCGTGTTAGACAAGAGGCAGCCGAGAAGGCCAAGAGAGAGATGCAAGAGCAGGAGAAGAGAGAAGCAGAAGAGAAGGCACAGAAGGAGGCTGCTGCTGCAGAGAAGGAAGCAGAAGAGAAGGCAAAGAAGGAAGCAGAAGAGAAGGCACAGAAGGAGGCTGAAGCCGCTGCCGCCACAAAGGCTGCTGCTGAAGAGGCAGAGAGAAAGGCCAAGCAAGAGGCAGAAGAGAAAGCCAAGAAGGAATTGTTAAATTTCAAAATCATCCAAGAATTCTCAATTTCAATATAAATTCTGAAATTATATTAAAATTTAAATTGTGCAGTGGCTGTCGCCCAATCTAAAGCCCAAAAAGAGCGGGAAGCCAAGGCAAAGAGGGACGCTGAGATTTTAGAGAGGGAGAAGGCTGAAGAAGAGGAGCGTGTTAGACAAGAGGCAGCCGAGAAGGCCAAGAGAGAGATGCAAGAGCAGGAGAAGAGAGAAGCAGAAGAGAAGGCACAGAAGGAGGCTGCTGCTGCAGAGAAGGAAGCAGAAGAGAAGGCAAAGAAGGAAGCAGAAGAGAAGGCAAAGAGAGAGGCTGAGGCTGCCGCCACAAAGGCTGCTGCTGAAGAGGCAGAGAGAAAGGCCAAGCAAGAGGCAGAAGAGAAAGCCAAGAAGGAAGCAGAAGAGAAGGCACATAAAGAGGCTGAAGCTGCCGCTGCTGCAAAGGCTGCTGCTGAAGAGGCAGAGAGAAAGGCCAAGAAGGAAGCAGAAGAGAAGGCACAGAAGGAGGCTGCCGCTGCTGCAAAGGCTGCTGCTGAAGAGGCAGAGAGAAAGGCACAACAAGAGGCAGAAGAGAAGGCACAGAAAGAGGCTGAGGCTGCTGCCGCTGCAAAGGCTGCTGCTGACGAGGAAGCCAAGAGGGAAGAGGAAGAGAGACAAAAGAGAGAGGTAGAGGCAGCTGCTGAAGCCGCCGCTGCCAGAAAGGCAGAGGAAGAGGCCGCCGCAGCCGAGGCCAAGGCAAAGCAGGAAGCAGCCAGAAAAGCAGAGGAAGAGAAGGCAGCTGAGGCAAAGAGAGCTGCGGAGGAAGCAGAAGAGAAGGCAAAGAGAGAAGCTGAGGCTGCCGCTGCGAAGGCTGCTGCTGAGGAAGCAGAGAAGAAGGCAAAGCAAGAAGCGGAGGAGAGAGCCAAGAGAGAGGCTGAAGCTGCTGCGAAGGAGGAGGCAGAGAGAAAGGCCAAGCAAGAGGCAGAAGAGAAAGCCAAGAGAGAAGCAGAAGAGAAGGCACAGAAGGAGGCTGAAGCCGCTGCCGCCACAAAGGCTGCTGCTGAAGAGGCAGATAGAAAGGCCAAGCAAGAGGCAGAAGAGAAAGCCAAGAAGGAAGCAGAAGAGAAGGCACAGAAAGAGGCTGAAGCTGCTGCCGCCACAAAGGCTGCTGCTGAAGAGGCAGATAGAAAGGCCAAGCAAGAGGCAGAAGAGAAAGCCAAGAAGGAAGCAGAAGAGAAGGCACAGGCTGAGGCTGCCGCTGCCGCTGCTGCAAAGGCTGCTGCTGAAGAGGAAGAGGCAGAGAGAAAGGCCAAGCACGAAGCAGAGGAGAAGGCCAAGAGAGAAGCAGAGGAGAAGGCCAAGAGAGAAGCAGAAGAGAAGGCACAGAAGGAGGCCACCGCAAAGGCTGCCGCTGAAGAGGCAGAGAGAAGAGAGGCAGCTGCTGAAGCCGCCAGAGAAGAAGCAGATAAACAGACAGATGCCGAAGAACAGAAAGATGCCGAGGAATCCGTTGAAGTAGAAGTGGAAGAAGAGGCAGAGGAAGAGGTCGAACCCAGGGAGGAGTCTGAAGAAAACCAAGGCGAACCCGTTGTAGACGACGAGGTCGAGGAGAATGTTGAAGAGGATCAGAAAG
>MZNV01002519.1:0-20401 GCA_002081555.1 Protostelium mycophagum | reverse complement strand
ATACAAATATCAATAAATCAAGGAAATTTAAACAGAATTTGATTATTTGTAGAACTTTCAATTTATTTTCAAATTTCGTGTATATTTCGTCTGAAATTTCAGCTATATCTGTTGTCAAAGTGGCATGGATGTGCCACCAAGGGTTGTATTTTTAAGATGGCGGAAACAAGTGATGAGGCACTCTCATGGCATCACGAGAAGTTTTGATCAATGTTTGGAGTGTCAAAAAAAACAACTATGTACCTACATGAGATGGCACAGTCTGGCACAACAGATCACAAGCCCAGTGTGTTACATGTTCTTATGAGCCTCCATTTTCTGAAGGATTATCCTCGAAAATATGAGGGGGCACAGATGTGGAGGATTGATCCAAAAACGCACCAATATTGGGTGTGGCGTGTGCTTGTGTTGTGGTGGTGGGTCTTAGACACTGTAAGCATACATATGATATCACATTTTATCATTAAAATAATGCTCACATTCAACCTTAGATCCACATAGAGAACCGTCTTCTACATAGACTGCAAACATAAAGCCTTGCAGTTGATGCTACAGAATGTCCAGTTTAGAGATCTTGAGATGATACCCAGCAGATCTATTATTCTGGCAAGGCAAAAGATCACACTATCAAGTATAAGATTGCTGTTGATCCAAAGATGGGCCTGATACATTGGCTTGCGGGCAGCATCCCTGGCAGTGCCAACAATCTCACTTTGACTGAAAATGGCGGAATCTACAACTGGGTTCTTCCCAAAGAGGTGTGGCTTGGTGACAAAGCATACACCAGCCTCTGGAAAGTGGGATACACTCACACCTGAACAACAGTGGGCCAATCATTATATCAGTTCAACCTGTCAGACAGTAGAACACACTTTTGGACACATCAAACAGTTTTCCTGTCTCTCTCAAAGATGGTTGCAAAATTATCTACACTGTTAATGATTTCTAATAATTTTTATGAAAAGAAAACATTGTAGACAAATAAATGAGCAATGTTGATTGCCGGAAATTGCCATCGTTATGTTTGACATGAACATATCTTTTCATTTTTGCTAAAGTGGAACCGCTCAACACAATTGCCATATGATGTCCCATCCAATGTGGGCTTAACATCACACAAGGAATGGTTCTCAAAAATAAATGATTATTTTAATGTTTTTATTATGATTTTATTTCAATGGCTTTTGAGAATTTGGCAATTCTTCATTTTTTTCTCTGAAACCAAACCACTATAAATAATGATGACCCATCACTAAAGAACATCGCCTTGGTAATCCCATATGTTAAACGGTTGGGAGCCTCCATTCAAAACAAGTGGATGGGCGGAAATCAGAGGAATTCAAATCTCAAATTTTTTTCCAAATTTATTAACCCATAAAATTTTCGAAACGAAAAGACGTCTTGACTTGTGAGACTCAGCTAGGCAACTCTTAGAGGACATAGATGTTATCGAAAGATAGAAGAGAACTTGGTATTATCTTTCTTCAGTGTTCACACACATCCAAGAATATTTATTCAATAGACAAATCGTGCCGTTTCTTCTCTTGATGTCAGCTGGACTTTTGGGCACTTCTCTGACACAACACTGAGGCCCCTCTTGGTGATCTTGACACAGTTGTCTATTTGTAGTTCTCTGAGCATCGGGCAATATCTTGCAAGCTGTCTTAGTGTAAAATCAGTGATGTTTGGGTTCTCTGTGAGATTCACTGATTCTAATCTGTTGGAGTCCAATTGTTCAAAGGCCGCATCAGTCAGCGCATCACAGTGCGCGAATTGAACTACTCGAAGTCGGGGGAGATGCTGGGGGTGTGAGGGTCGAAATTTCGGAGAAAATCACCCGTAAGAGATTACGCAGATCGATATCGCAGATCTCGGACGCGATAGCGGATAACTGAGTCAGCTGACCCATCTTGCAGATAGTTTCCCATGCTTGTGACAATAATGGAGAGATTGTGGAGGATATGTCAAGAAATGTCAGAGCCGGACAATTCTCCACGATGGCTTGGAGACCTGCCTCGGGTGAGTTGTGATTTCGCTCCGACAGATACCTTTGTTCTGGACTTTAGTGACAGCAAGGTCCAGTGATTCTAAATTTGGATTCGCTGTGATCAGAGGCACAATTGAATAGTCCGAGATATTACTGCATCCTCTCAATGACAGTCTACAACGGGTCACTCTCTACTTATAAATCAACACTCACATCTTGAGATTATGGAGATTGGAAAGTTCTGCGATGCCCTTGTCCGTGAAGCCGTAAGAACCGAATAATTCGATCTCTTCTAAACTTGTACAAACTCTTGAAAGGTGGGACAGCACTTCATCAGATAACGTGGCGCATTGGGCCAATTTGAAAATCCTTAAAGGGGTTATTCTGTATCTACAACGAGAGGAATCACCTCAGCATGGGGAGGTGGGTGATCATGTGTTTCACGGAAATTTCGCTAATACCGCTGCACCGGCCAATACTGAGTTCTACCAGCGCGGAATGTGCAGTACAATTCTCCGGTAGTGAAGGCATGTCATATTGTGTCATCGTAAGTCTTCTCAGCCTTGGAAACTGCTCCAACATCGCGGGCCCTCCTGGAAATTTCAGTATTTAAATCTCATCGAAATTTCGAGAAGAGTCACCACTACAACCCGTCACGTCCAGCCGTAATAATTTGGGCAGCTGGTTCTTCTGCAATATTTGAAATGGATTGACTGTCTTTGTTCCCGCAAGAGACAGCTGCTCCAATTTTGGACATTGTTTAGACAATAAACGAAGTAACGGCACGCCCACGCGTGTCCCTCTGAGACTGATCCGCAAAAAATGTGAGCCAAAATCTTTCAGCATAGAACAGATCGTCTCCTCTTTGAGAGAGGTGCAGCCATCCAAGATGAGGTCGGTGAGGTCCTGATTTCATCAGAATAAAACGTTGTAGAGGGACCTCACCCTGGGGTTTTTTATTGTACCGCCTGTAAGAGATATACAATTCGTGAAATCTAATGCTTCTAGAATAACCGAAGAGACAGTAAAATTCTGAATCGATTAGTGAAATTTCATCGAAATTTCAACCTGAAGATGTCGACAGCAGTGAGCACTGATGTCTTGTAATTCGGTGAGATGCTCCGCATCCAGAAATTTCAGCGGAATCTCATCAATTCCGAGGAAGTGAAGGGGTGTTGAGCTGGTTAACATCCGTAAAAAATTCTCATTTACTTGTAGACAGCCTCTCATTTTTAGACGTCTGTTGTAAATCATTCAGTTTGCCAGATCGATCTACAACAGTGTAGATGGGCTGACCTGAGGCAGGGGAGCACGAAGTCTTCGGGTCTGCATTCGGCGGTGCCGACGTTCAAACAGCCAGTACAATCGATCCATTCTACAACTGGGCTCTTGAGACCTTGCAACCTCACCTAAAAATAGAATGAGCATCTTTCAAGTGTACATCTTGAGACCTGATGACAGAACTTCATGCTAAGTAGCCTCAAGTTATGACATTTAGAAAGGGTGGTCGCCAACTGCCTTTCAGTCCAAGTTGTACAATAGTCCAAAATAATTTCCTGGAAATGTCACATTCACCATGGTGATGGAGACCTCACCACCAAGTTGTCGACATAAGGAATAATGACATGGCTCAACAGACTTGACCCGCCGATATACTCACACAACGAATGTAAGAACATGATCTACAACTGTCATTCTTCATCTACAACGCGACATCCTCACCTCCGAACTCCGGACTTTGTGGGTCAATGGGATGTGCTCGGCGACAAGTTCTTTGACCTATCATTTTTCAGCTAAAAATAGTTTCCCGCCATTTTTCACCAATCGTTGGTCCATGCTGCTCAGCGTCTTCACCGCCGCTGCCGCCTCTAAGGAATTCCACCGAATATTGTCCGTTACGCTCTCATTACTCGTGGCCAGGGATCTACAACGAGTCATTTCACGTCGAGCGCGGAGATTTCACCGAAGATTCGTGTGGGATTGGAGGCCGGAGAATGCGGGAGTCGGGGGGACGAAGCGTAACTCGTCATTGGAATGAAACGTCATGCTGGAGCGTGTAGATTGGTTCCTCACCCCCCTCACACAATGGCATCTACATATGGCTAGTTGTAGATGAGACCTTGTCTGTTGATGATGTCAATGAGATGTCAGGAGTTGAACGCCTACATCATGATGGATGACGGCATCTGATTGGAAGAGCTCATCTACAATAGTCCTGACACAAATGACCATCATCAATTCGATCTACATGTGTCATTCCGCGAATCTTTCAAAGATCTCTGCCACCTTATCCAATAGAGGTGGGTTTCCGTTGATAGTGTGCTGAAATATATAAACTAGTCTCTCTACAACTGTCAAAACCCATTCTGCAGAACCACCTTGTTCTACGTTCCCAGGGTGGGACAAACCACCCACAATGACGTCCTCCTACATCCTTGAGTTTTGACTCAAGAATGTCGACTACCTGCGTGAATATATCGCCAGTGTCGACATTTCTCAGTCTGAAAGCCTGCAACGCGGCCGTCTGTATGTGGTTGCACAACCTCTCCGCCGTTGCCGCATTATGTTCAAGCGTATTATGCGTATCCATGGCTACCTGTGGCATATCAGATCTGAGATCTGTAGAATCTCATCTACAACGAGCCATTACCAGGGCAGATACGGATGCTTCAGTGAGGGCGATATGAGCTTCTACATAATGATTCTCCAAAACACAACAAGCCGCCAATTTTTTTGTCGACTCCTCCAAGTCCAAAGTGATCACGTGACCTGAAAATTCCCGAACTTTTCTTGACATGCCGCGGGCGTACAGCATACAACCCCACTGAAATTTCTCAGAAATTTCGTGATTGTACTGCACAATACTTGATATAATATAACGGCTGAATGGGCCGAGTTGTCCAGGGCGGCACGAAACTTTGTGTCGGATATTTCGAGTAGCTCTTCACTTTCTTCATCTGTTGTCTGGGAAGCCTGTCCAAATGCATCCATGGCAACCGCGTAATCCACGATATTCTGTACATGATCAAAATTCCTCAAGAAAAATTCCAAGAAAATTCAAATACGCAATCTCATTTGACTTCAAGAGAACCTTCCTATGAAATTTATTCTAAAAATCCCAACAGGCTTACCATAAACTTGACTTTTGCGGACAGTTTGTCGACATCTGAGCGGTGCAGTCCTGTTCTGCCAGCAGATTCCAACTTTCTATATGACTTGATTTTGATTTTGATGCCAGTTATTTTTTGTATTCTTTTGAGAAACTTTGTGACCTCACTTGGTTCTGAGAACAGAGAGGATCTCAGAGAAAATTCCGGGGAAATTTCTGTGGCTGTCAGGCCTTCTTGAAATTTCTTGGAAATTTTTTCGATCATCCTGGTGGACCAGAACGAGTCTGATTTGACGACTTGATTCAGCAGATCTATTTTCGTCAATCTACAACAATGTAGATGGGTATCACCTGCCGCTAAGGTCCGATTTGCCTCCATAGAGGCTGAATTCTTTCTTCTCATTTGCTCTCTGCTGTCCTGCCGAAAAATACATTTAAATACTCTCGCTTTCGATGTCAATCTACAACTCCAGGAAATTTCTCTGAATTTTCACCTGACATTTCGAGGAGAAGTTTTGAGCGTATTGTGGGATTTTGGCAGAAAGTCCTCAGCCTCCCAATGTGCCTCACATTAATCCCTACGAATTTAGATTTCCACTCAATTATTTTTGCTTCATTTTTGAAATATCCTTTTTGAATCTTATACTGCAGCCTTTATTGTATTTTTTTCAGAAATTTTTCAGAAATTTTTTTGGATTTTTTCAGATATTTTTTCTGAATTTTTTTCTGAATTTTTTTGAATTTTTTCAGAATGTTTTTCTTACCTCGCTTGTGCAGTTCGTGGATAATCCTCAATTTTGTTGTCTGACGGCTGTAGTGCTCATCCAAAAATTCTGCAAAGGCGGGAATGACCTGGAATGTGAATCTACATTTTCCGCATCTACAACTCTCCTCACCCCTTTGTGCAGATGCTCCGTCGCTTCCATGATGTCCCTCGCGTGATTTTTCGGGGAGAATTCCGGACCCACATTCAGATCCTTCAACATAATCTCTGGACTCGTCCTAATCATTTGAGCCCCTCGAAATTTCACCGGAATTTCATACAAAATTTCACCGAAATGTCATAGAAATCTCGCGGAAAACTCACATCTTGCAGAGAGCGTCTGGGGACAGGGCTGTGTGGAATGATTTGACCAATTCTGGTCGTAACAATTGACACAACATATTTCCTCTGTCAAGGGCGTGTCCCAAGAATTCTGGCGGGAAAGTCCTGGCAAAGTCGATTACGTACCTGTGCATCATGAGATCATTACGAGAGAAATTTCACGGAACATTCTGTGGTCGACGTTACTGATGTGACCTGTCATTTCGTGAGAAAGAAATTTCGTGTAAATTTCGGTGACCTTCTATATCTGCGGCGAGGTGTACCAAAACGGGAGTTTTTTTCCCGGCATAATGAGGTCTCAAATTCAGCATCTTTGAGACTGACACGTGTGAGTTGTAGATGAGGATATGTACACGTATTGTAGATGTATAATACCTTGCTTCATTCGGTCACATACTGTGGGGTCTGCCCTCACACTCATGGCACCATCTGATGACGTCACCAATCAGATTCCTTTCGAATTTTACCTGAACTACCATCTATAAATCTCAGATTAAGTTTAATAAAATAAATGAATATTTTGTGAAATAAAAAATTCAAATTAAAGGAGTCTTTTATCAAATTTATTAAAAATAAAATGAAATAAAAATAATCTTTTTATCCAATTTATTTAAAAATTAAAAATTAAAATAAAAAAACTGACAGCATAACGTATCGGCACTGATGGGCAGCAGAGGAAGTGCGATCAGCCGAAACCCGTTGAAGTCTATTAAAGCCTTTCATACATCAACAGCCAACATCGACTCATCTCACCATTAGAGGTAGGCTGACACTCGAGACGCGGCAATCGTAGAAGTTAGTCAATCCTTTCAGTTCGTGTCCTGCCGCTTTAGAGGCGTTCTCATCACCTCCGTATATGCCCTCTGAATCGAATGCGAATTTGAAAAACATTCCACCCACGATGTATTTCTCGCCTCCCGCCACACCACCTGATTTGAATCTTAAATGGAAGAATGGATGATACAACACTCACCAACGATGGTAGGTTTGATGGTTTTTTTATTTGGAGGAAGCCCAACTTCAGTACAGATGATCTTTCCATACCTGTGGTGGATGAGCGAGTTTTGGTGATAGGCATTCTCACAATTTAGCGGTATAGATGAAATCGAGAGCTGTGCAGCAATCAGCAGGAGTTGGAAGGAATTGAAAATATATACCTAATTGACTAAGGAGGCCATACTTGTCAGGAATTCTGCTCTCATTTAACGCTTGGAACCTCTCATTCCAGTCCATCTCAAAGTGAAATCCACGATTTCCAGAAGGAGAAAGTGAATGTTCAGGAACTGCTAATTGTTCGTAAGAGGAGGTGCAATACGAAGTGGTAGCACTCTTGTAGACATCGTCTTCATCATCTAGATTGATTTGTGAGGCATTTTCGTACGGATCAGAGGCCATTTCAGAAAGTTTGGATTCTGGTGTCCTCCCAAGATTCGCTTGACTAAAATGAGTCGAATCTCCCTGATTTTATTCAATAGTCTGTGTAAAATCTCCTATTAGTGTTGTTGTTTGCAAAAAACAATCCTCGAAATAAATATATTCTACAATTACCGATGTATTTTGCGACCACACGCGCGCTCATCATGCCTTCGGTTGCCACACTGGGCTCCCATCCCAGCCGATGTTCGCACTTGTCGTCCCTTAAGATTGCTCCCTTAAACCTCTCCTTGTACAAAAAACCTCATCGGTACAAAACCAAAGCTTCTTCCAGAAACTAATGGGTGGGTGCAACAATAAAAATAGAAAGGTGAGGTATCTACAGCAAGAGTTTTATCTGAGAGATTCTAATTCATTAAATCTTGAGCTTGATAATGTTATTTTATTATTTTATTATTTTATTATTTTATTGGACTTGAAATGTTTTGGATCTCTTCATTCGAATAAAACGCAAGAAAAACCAACACAAAACGATCAATGAGATGTTAAGACACACCATTATCCTCCTACTCCTTTGCCTCATTGGTATTATAGGAGGAGGTGCTGCTATCTCGGCATCACCTATACATATTCAAGCGACAGATACTCCTCAGATTGAAGAGCCAGTTTCAACAGAGGAGACTCCTGCACCCAGAAAACACGAAACTGTGAATAATGGATTGACAGCCATAATCGCCATCGAGGGCGCTGATCCCGACCTTTCCATTCATTTAGACAATTGTTTGGCACGTTTGATCAAAGCCCATGAGACTGAACGTCCCAATAGAAGACTTCAGGTGATCATACATTTTTCGTCGCCAATCAAGAATTCCCTCACGACGTCAGGTTTTGACAGTACCTCTGATTTCTGGAGCTTCTCTAATGGATTGGACTTTTGTTCAAGATACTGCTGTTCCTCTCTTGAAGACATATTCTTCTTCCAATGTAGTCACTGAGTTATTGACACCCAGATCGGTCCAAGATTTCACTTGTGAGTTCTTTATGGACATTATTTAACTTGAATCATGCAAGACTAATCAGCGACAGTGGAATCGAATTATGCGAGAGAGATGAACAATGCATTTTTGAATCATTCTGATGGCGAGTATCTATTCATGTTGAGCCACAAGACCAAGGTGACACCAACACCTCTTTAAATGTGCTGACATCACCTCAGATTTCTCCAGGATTTTTTTTAAAGCTGATCCCACAGATCGCCACCTCCAGTGAGAACATGCACGGCAAGGTCAGATTCGCAAATCCGCGACATCACAGAATCTGCGAATTTATTCTGAGAAAATTCAGGCGGGAATCGTGTCGGGTGTGGTGTTAAGAGCGGATGACACAATTTATTACGCGGGGATAGACTTTGGATTGGGTTATATCCCACAATCAGATAGCCACTCTTGGCAATCTACAACTCAGACGAAAAATCACCCCGTCCCTTTTTTCCAGCACCAAGGTATTTTTAAATTTTTAAATAAAAAAATGACCGTTAAAAATGATGATTTGAATTTTGAATTATTCGTAGGGAGGGATAAGTTTGACAAGAGGATATCAATGAAGGTGGAAACTTATTCAACTTCACCGGGTAATCAGAGACGAAAAAGGTCTTAAAATGTACACTAGTGATGACGTCATCCAGTGGGTTTCCTGATCTCAGCACAATTATTTCAGCAAGTGAAGGGGATGGACACAGGCTACAATACCCCCACATATGCCGTGATTGAGTTGTGTGTACAGGTGATGACTCATCATGATCTATTTTTAGATCACCTGTTTTCATTTTTTGGAAATTTCAAATTAACTTCTCGTATATAGATGTTTGATGATATTAAAATTATTTGAATATTATTTTGGCGCGGAATTGTAGAACAATCTAAAAGGCTTACATGAAATTTCCTTGACTTTTTCAGGTAAAAACCGAATTCAATGCCTCCACTATCGTGGACCCCTCTGCCACGTCATCATACTATGGCGAATATGTAGACTTGTCTTCAGAGTCTTCCCACAATGAGGTGAATCTTACCTGAAATTTCCTCGAATCTTCTTCACTTGACCATACGTAATTCGAAATTCCATTGATTTTTACTGAGAATCTCCAGGCAGCGGCTTTGACTTTGGCACACGGAGAGTATTTAGAACATTTAATCAGAAGTAAGATGTCATATCATGACATCATCTCTTTCACCAAAATTTCCAAGAAAAATACACGAAATTTCTGTGATGATGGATATAGGTGGATACGAAATCAACAACGTCACATTATTATGGAACATGGAATGTGGGAAGGGTCAGGTTCGTCTACAACTCTGTTTTTGAGTGTTATTTTTAAAAGCAGTGGCATCTATTTTTGGAAACAGTTTCGGAGAATATAATTTGATGCGTAATACAGAGGGATCTACAATGCGGCTTTGCCGCAGCCTCGAAAAATCTGCTGGTCATGTGTCTCTGTCGACTGTCATTGACAAAATAATTGTCTTTTATATAATACCACCAGAAGTGTGCATCTGTTTTTAACAATGATTATTTGACTCTTATGTGTCCTCTTTACGTCTGTCTGTACCTCTTAATGCAGCCGCGATCAAATATATATATCAATAAAACAGACGAGATAATGTGAAAAGGTACTCGGGTTCACGACAGAAGCCATCGGGTTTCTCTCCGCTTTAGAGGGCAAACTGCCACTCCGTATCTCTGTATCTAGCATCGACCAATGCATATCAGATCTACACTCTATCGGTATCCCCAGTGAGTCTTGTCTACAACGAGTCATTTATAAATACATTTATTTTTTATAAAATAAAATTTCTCCGTACTTCTTGTAACAAAAAAAGTCGAAGAAAACATTTATTTTTTCACAAACTACAACTCTGTATAACCGTTGTACAGGCTGTACATTGTCGACACTGCACAGATTATTTCACAGAAAAAACGAGGGGGATACCATACTAGTTGTACACCGCGATCCGGGGAGATACTCTCATTTCGTGGACCAGTCCGGGACACCTGCTTACGTCATCGGAAGGTGAGATGTCAGATTGACACCTGTCAAAAGGGGTTTTATTGCGGCTCCGCCGCGCGTGATTTTGTGATGTGTGCTGTGGGTCTGACGCATGTCTCGTTGCTAAGGTTACGTCCCCGATATGTTGCCATGGCACCTAATTAAATCTATAAATGTCAAAAAATTCACACGAGATTTCATTGTAGATGTTCGTGCCACAGCCTGCCCCGATGACATTTTTGACATATTTGACAGGAGTATGTACGAGACTGACAGGATCCCGTCAGACTGGGCCGTACCCATAAAGAGATACGCCGATTTATTATGGGTCCCATCACATTTCAACCTGGACACCTTCTCCTCCGCAGGAGTCAACAGGTCGTCTTTACACAGTTGTAGATTGACGTATTTCTGAATTCCGAAAAGCAGTATGATTGATGTCGTCCCCGAACCTGTAGACACCGTCACCTATGACCCTGATGTCTTTTCCAACGGAAAAAAGGACCCGTATTTTCTGCCGGATAAGAAATCATTTAATTTCCTCAGGTATTTTTAAATTTAATTTTTTTCAAATCGGAAGATTTAATTTAAAAATATTTGAAAATTTGAATTCTTTTAATAAATAGAATTTTTTTTCGAATTTTGAAACATTTTAAAATTATTTATCTTTTTTCAAAACAGAATTTTTTTTTCGAATTTCCAAATATTTTAAAATTGAAATTTTTTATAAATCGAAAAGTTTTCTTCGAATTTTAAATATTTTCAAATTGATGATTTTAATGCGTTGTAGTGTGATGAAGTGGGAGAGAAGAAAGGGGTGGGACTCATTATTGAATGCCTTCTACAACGAGTTCAGTGATCAAGATGACGTCAGCTTGTACATCAGGGCCACCATGCAGAAGGAAAACTGGGAGGATTTCAACGAATTTCGCGCTCACTCCATTGAATCTCGAGTCCAAAGCGGTGAAATTTCCCCGAAATTTCGTGGAATTCTCTCTGAATATTCTAGGAAATGAGAAGGGACTTCCTCAAGTGGTATTTTTATCCACACAGATACCGTACAATAAGATGCCCTCTCTATATGCAGCCTCCGACTGTGTCGTCCTGGCAACACACGGTGAGGGGTGGGGTCTACCCTTGGTGGAAGGTTTGACCATGCAGAGACCCGCAATCGCCACAAACTGCTCTGGAATAACAGGTGCGTGTTGTAGAACTGCCACACTCTCTTCTCCGTGGACAGAAACCTTCTTTATAGAGGCAACTGGAGTTGTTTACTGTGGCGAGTGATATGGTGCTGCAGAGTCACAGCTGCCAGAGTCACAGCTGGCAGAGTCACAGCTGGCAGAGTCACAGCGATTCACCGATATGGCGGCAAAAACCCGCAGACAAAAAGTCTGTGGCGCACTCCGGAGTTTTGAAACCCAATGACTTGGTCGAATTTTCAGTGTCTTGTTTACGCACTACAACCAGTCAAATAAATTTGGCGGGAAAGTATCAAAACACTCAAACTGCGGTGTAGACATCTACAATGTGGCGGGAAGAACTTCGAGCGAAGGACTGACTTTTCACAGAATTTTCAAACCACAGAGACACTTACCTCCTCGCTGTCGACAATTTGATCCCTGCCACTGTGGACACCCACATGTGGGCAGACATCAATACAACAAGACTCGGTCACATCATGAGACATGTCATGGAAAACAGACAAGAGGTGATCATCTTTCAAAATTCAAATCTCCCGCCTTTTTCTCAAGTTGGCGGGAGATTCGAAATTCAAAATCCAACTGTTTTCAGGCAAGAGAGAAGGGACGACAAGCCAGAGAGCGCATCATGGCTCACTTTAGTGAACCAGCCATTGCGGACATCGTCATCCAGAAACTCAAACCCATCGTAGAAGATCTCGAAAATCTCAAACAGGTTCGTGCCGCCAGATTACTGCAATACACCACTTCTTACCAAGGTATTCAACTCATCTGCTTTGTGATAAACTTTGTCTTAAGAGATGACAGGTTTTACTGGATACGGAGGATATAGTGGCAATTCAAACACTCCATCTGCAGATGGCAGAATCAAGATCAAGATCATTGAATAAAGCGATCCTTAGCAGTACATCCTGAAGATGCAACACGATGCATGGTCTAAAGCCGATGAAAGGATGCCAAAGTGATCGTTTATAGAAAACAGCCAGCACAATTCTTTTGAAGTCAAAAGTCCTGAAGGACTTTCCGCTGATAGCGTTAACTACCGTGACACCCACGGTAAACGTCAAGTCAAACTCCAGCACTGATTTGGAGATTCCTCTCGACAAACTACAAAATGAGAGTGTCCAGCAACACCATCATCCTCTTTGTCGCATGCGTCGTAGCCCTCGCGAGTTGTGAGGTTCGTCGATTATTGATTCAATGTTCTCTGTTCTCATATTATCAGACTGGCGGATCCTTCTCAAAACAGAATGCGATGCCAAAGTTGATGTATTCTTGGAGCGCTTACTGTCCAACCGAGAAGATCAAGAGCTGGTATTGTCTTTTCGGATGACGATCCGAAACTGACTATCGCAGGACGTGCTTCTGGTGTCACAAACAGAATGCGACGGCGGTCAATGTGAGTTTCTGATGAGATCATCATCAATCCGAATATTGAATTGAAATCGAAAAGGTTGCCTACACATTTTCGGGCGAATACATGAGCATCGCTGGTTACGCGGGTGTCTCTGCGGATCACTCCGAGAGTAAGTCCCCGTCATTTAATTATCTGACAGTAATAGTCATATTTGCATTCCGTGGTACAAAGCTGTTCAACTCTCTGAATTTCCTGGAGGACCTTGCCTTCTTCCAAAAGGTGAACTTCAACCACATTATTCGAGCATGTCTGATGAACAACAGACTCCATTTCACAACGCCATTCCTGGGGCACTAGTCCATGGAGGTTTCCTTGATGCCTATATGTGTAATTACATCACCAACATCACATCACCTGATCCTCCCAGCCATTCGCACCCAAGTCATCGCTGCGGGTGTGGCTCTCTCTAAAAAATATCCAAAGTTACCCTTCGTGGTCACCGGACATTCTTTGGGTGGTGCCATCGCGACACTGGCAGCTGCTGATCTCGCCATAGAGAGTGAGCTTCTTATTGCTCGAAATGCCACATTCATTTTCCGGTGTTAAATTGTTGCAGAATCGGTGACGAACCCCGTGCAGCTGTGGACTTTCGGCTCACCTAGGTGAGTTTCATTCTTTTGCGACGCTTCTACAACGTTGTAAACGAAGCAGGGTCGGCAACCACGCTTTCGCTCAGTACATGGACAAACAATACCTCGCTGGTTCTTACAGAGTCACACAGGTGACCACTGAAATCTCATCGAAATTTCACTGAATATTCCAAGAACCGCGACCCCGTCCCTCGTCTTCCCCCCGCTGCTTGGGATGCTGAACACGTCAACACCGAGTATTGGTTCAAGGACGCAAACAACTACAAACAATGCACAAAGACAGAGGGTGAGGAGTTTGTCTGACCGTGATGGTCCTAATACACCCTTCAGACCCCAGCTGTAACGCGGGAATCTTGATCATCAATCTGTTGGACCACGGCCTCTATTTGGGCCAAGACTACCTTCCCTCTGTACTTCTTGGATGTTAACAAAATAAAATACTCGTCAATTGTTTATTCGATTGATTAATATGGTAGTAAATTATTTCACTCAATAATTTACTGATGTTGTCTGTGAGCCTCTATTCAGGCCAGGTTCTCTTTTTGCTCTGAGAGGATATCAGAGTGAATGGTTGTTGTTGTCCAAAAATCCATTCAAATTGAAGAAACAATGCTCAAGATGCAACAGAGGTCATCCATCCTCTGGTATAGTCCCATCTTGACAATATAGCTGCAGTTCATTTGATGTGTTTTGTAACTTGATATGGCATAGACCTAAGTTGTGCAGAGATTTTTACACTTTTAATCATGACACAAGACATTTATTGTAACATTAGGCGTGGCAGTTGTAGGGTCTGTTGACACCCTGGGAGATACCACACATGTTTCCACCCTTGGCGATCATGAAGAATCCCTTGTTCCCCCAAGATGTTCCCCAGCTGTTCTTCACGATGAAACAAGCCTTTCCAGATCCCTGTGATGCGTCAGCCTTCGATCCGAACAAATTTCTTGACACTCACAGCGCAGTTGGAGGAGTATCCAGTAGCCAACACGGCGTGATTTCCGGACTTGGGGCAGTTTGCAGAGCTGTAGACTCCGGTCTTGTAGTGCTGGAAGTCGTCGTTAGCATGGAAGACGACTGAGGCCGGTCCGCCGGCGATGATGTCGGCGGCGCTGTCGTCGTTTCCATTGTTAGAGCTGGCAACACTGGAGCAGTAGGCCTTCTTCTTGGCGGAAGACTATGTATTGTGAGGATTGTTGTTATGCAGAAGGTCTCCTACCTTGCAAGCTCCCTGCTTTCCGGTATAGGGGTAGTCCTGGAAACCGGCAATACCACCGTTTCCGGCCCATTTGATAGCACTGAGTGGCTGGCCGCCTCCACAGCCTCCCATGTTTCCACAACTGCAAGGGTCAGATGCTGTTGCTGTTTTGGGACTGATGCGATGTACAAAACTCCGCATCAACACTATGAAATCTTACTCAATGATCATCTGAGGAGAGAGGTCCATCAGGCCCTTTCCACCGACAGCCATGGCACTCTCTAGGGCAGCAGCAGCGGAGAATGACCAGCAGCTATGAATTTAAGTACTCGTCAAAGATCACAAGTGATCACCTTCCGCATTGTCCCTGGTTCTTAACACTTGCCACCGCATTCTTTCCAGACCAGTCAATAGAATCGGGACGGTACTACACCAGTCAAAAACCTTCCATCACTCTCTACCCACTCTCTTGGAATCGGGCTTGATGATGGTAGCATTGGCCCACACCAAGTCAGCAGGGTCCTGTACAACAGCTCCAAACATGTTTCTGTACTCTTCGGTGGAGAGGGCGGAGAATTCGTTCAGGTCGGCGACCCAAGTCTCGTTCCTCTGGTTGATGTCCCAGACCTTCTGGACGGAGGTCTTCCAGTTGTTATATTTGGTGGCGAATAGGCTCTGTGAGTACTCTTTGTTGTGATCTTTCATCCAGCCGCGGAAGTGGGTCTCATTCGCTTCTCTGGGGTGGAGGCCATGTCTCCTGTCGAACTTCTTCTGCCACCAGGGCTCCTTGTCTTTGGGTGCAAAGTCGGACTGGACGGCAGCTGCAAGTTTGAATGCAAGTGGAGGTGGAAGGTGTTAGGTCTTACCTACTGCAGTGATAGCGAGGATGGCGACAACTAGAACCTTGTTCATTGTCTTGTTCGAAATTTATGTTTTTGTAAGCTCGAAATTGCCTCTCACCACGTTCGTGGTAAGTAACGCAGCATCACGGTAAGCTGATTCCTTACTGAAGAAAATTCATTCCCGCAAGTTGGGAGATGCCAGGTTACCACCTGAAAATGTCTTGGTAAATTTCGCCAGCGGAACTTCCGGCGCGATGGAGCTGCAAGGAATTCTTCAAAGAACTTTCCGCCACTAGTCAGCTCCTGAAAAGAGTTATAAAGAGCAAAAACGTAGAGCTCTACTGCCGCTGAGCAATACTATCAATGTCCATACCTCTGTTCCGTGAAAACAACTGGACAAGTTCGGTTGTCATCTCGCCTTGTTATTTTTCCGGTGTCTTCATTCGTGCGATCAGCAGATGATAGGGACGGGACTCTGGTGATCGAATCTTGGACATAACTGGTGTTTATATTTAGGATGTCGAATCCCAGCTGGTTCTCAAAGAGTGTGCCTGTCTTCGCACACTTGGCCTTATTCATTGCTGAGATTTTGTGGGGAGGAATGGCTGTATTTGGAAAATATGGCATAGACGGTGGTTTACCTCCTTCACTCTTCGTGTGCATGAGAGTATCTCTGGCTTCCATCTTATTATTCATCTTGGCCGCAATCGCACATCCCAAAGAATTGTTTAGACGTCCAACTCTGACAGAGGCGAAGCAGTTTGCCGCCATCGGACTATTTAGTGAGTTGTCAAGTGATATGATCGACATACGTTGACATGTTGCAGCTGGACTATTCATCTGCTTTTTTTCTTTCGGCCTATCTTTGAGCACTGCTACGAATGCGGTCATCCTCGAAATGACGACGATCCCCTTCACAGCAGCACTCGCCTTATGTCTCAAACGCGAGGCATTCTCCGTGATGAAATGTGCCGGTATCCTAATCGGCGCTGCTGGTGGCTTGTTCATGGCTGAGGTGAAAATTCGATGATATTTCACCGACAATTCTGAGAAATTTACAGGTCGAAAAGTTCGAGATGACTGGACCGTATTTTATTGGGAATGTCTTGTTGTTGTGTGGTGCGATCTCATTCTCTTTTTACCTCATCTCCGGTGAAGTCGCCTACAAATCCACTCCACCAGCTATCGTGAACGGGTCAGTTGTCACGAATTACAACTGCATTGTAGATTGCCCACACCCCCGCACTACAACTCAAAAAACCTCGAGTCATGATGATCTTTTAGATATGCCAACGGAATCGCTTTTCTCTTGAACACCATTTTCATCGCATCGTACAGGCGTGGTGATCTCGCATGGCATAATTTCGTTTCTTTAGACATGAGATCTTGGGGTGCCGTACTCTATTCCTGCGTGATAGGTTGTCAGATGTGTCAGTTTGACAGCTCATTCTGACACGTGTCAAGGTTCGGTGGTCGCTTATCAGATGTATTCTTGGGGTCTGAAGAACACATCTGCAGTGGTGTCATCCATTTATTTCCCCGTGCAAGCACTCTCAGGAATCATCTTTGCCACTCTATTTTTAGGCGAGCAGATGTCCATGAGGTGTGAAATTTCTTCGAAATTTCCATGACATCTAATATGTACAGAGTTATCGGGGGTGGTGCCATGGTGTTTATCGGAGTCATATTGGTCTTAGTGTCTCAGAAGAATACAAGCAAGGAAGTGTACAGCGCTGTCGACAACGGCGACAACATCGAGATGGACCGCCACGTCGACGCAATCTCTGTACAAGTGAACAAAGACGAGGATGTGGCAGGGGAAGACGACACTCTTCCCAAAGAGGTGAAGGAGCCTTCAGAAGATATCCAGACAGCCTGCGACGGAATTTGCTGAGCCACAGTTATAGACAGTGCACGAGGCACAGAGGAGCCAATAAAATGATTACACGGCAGTTTGTTTTTGTGAAAAGCAACCTCTTTGATTGCGGTGAGTATTTACATCGTTGTAGATGGAAAATGATTGAAAATACCAGTCACTGATGCAACCTCGACGAAGCTGGGACATGTGTCTTTACTACAGAGCGAACACCAATTAAAGCGGAGCTCGATAGAAACCAATTCTTTTGGCATTCTTTAGCAGATGTCCATAAAGATGTGGTAAGTACTTCAAAGTTCGGTTTTAAAGTCAAATCGTCCCAGCAAAGGGATAATACAGGTATGTAAATGTACAATTTATGAGAGCCATTTATACACTCTAAAGACAGTTCAGTATTTCACTTGTCTCTCTCTGTCGGTCCCTCCGCGTCTTGTCTTCAGAACGTCTGATAACTCAAAATCTCTTTCTTCTAACTTTCGCTCGCCTAAAATGGTCATGTCGAGGGGTGCCGTGGTATACTCGATATTTAGAGGTATTTTCAACTGAACAATGTGATTCAAATCTGATCGGGGACAGTCTTACATCTTTAAATTCCCAGTCTTCGATGAATAACTTTGTGATGTAGTCCTCTGGTACTTCGTAATAACGGTATACACCGTTGTCTTCTATAACTGCGACTAATTCTGGGATGTTGAGAGGGTTGATGTGCACCGCAGCGCCAAAAAGGAAGAGCTCCGTCAGTCCACACTTTCCAGTGTGAGAGCTCGTGAACCATAACGACAAACCAGTAGAAAGAGAGTGTTCTAATTTGAACAATGTCTTGTGCTTCAAAGGAGTAGTACCACAACTATGATGATCAGACATGATACAGAAGTCGTGGGTTACCTGTGCTGGAAAATGAATTATACCAGTGTTCGGACTTGTCTCTGGATTAGTTATGTTCTTGGTGACCTTCATCTGCCACCACTGAGGCCTGGATGTTTCATTTTCTGATGTGGTAACAGCACGGGGGAGAAGGTGTCCTATAATTTCATCTGATTGTTCTCCCTCTTGTAATGTCTGATCTCCTTCGCCTTTGGGTCTATCCTGTTTCGCAAAGGCTGTTGCAGATTCTTGTTTCTGGAAGAATTTCTGTAAGAGTGTCAAGCCACCAAGAAAGCAGAGTCTCTTCTCATATCCTTCTGGCAGCTCGCATACACCAAAGAAAGATGGATCTACGACGTGATTGGTGATTTTCTTCAATCTTTGTCTCATTTGTACGGATATCCTGTTCGACATCTTTGAGGGCTGTATGTCCAATCGTCGCCAAGTTCTTCGGCATGCCTTGCATTTCGACCACCAACAGCTCAATTGTTTGTGACTGTCTACAATCAAGTACTCGACTTATTTGAGGCAACGGGCTGCACAAAAAGATCTTTGAGATGATGCGGCCTCTCACCTTCATTTTGGCCCTTTTCGTGGCTTCAGTTTATGCGGCCGGTGTCTACGAGACAATGTATAATAACGTCGCCGCATATCCATGCACTCGACTGGCCAATTCCACAAATCTAATCGGCTGCACATGTGAGTCTTCAATGTTAGTTGATGATGTATTATGGCTGAAATTGACCAGCGGCGATGAAAGGTGATTCTGGAACATTGTATCCAATCCAGAACCAAACTGATATCGACAATTATCCAAATTTTGCAAGCAGAACCCCGAAGATTCTTGTCATTGCTCCTCAGTATCTTAATGCGTGAGTGTTTCAACGATATAGAAGTCGATTTTGGCGAATCACTTTGTTCCATTTTAAAAAATGATAGCACTCTGATTGATGACCTCGCCTCCTTCTCTTCTATCGCTGGATTGATCGTGTCACCGTTGCCTGTTAATATGTCCGGCCCTCTCGTCTCGCAGGAGGATCCTCACCCAAACAAACGATTCGGCCTCTATCCTAACAGCACCTTTGTATGGAACCCACAGGTGAAGAAAATGATCTTTATATGATGAATGGGTGATGACGCGCGCAGGGATCATCACTCAGCTATGATCAGATACATATCCCTGCTTATTATATAGATTATTCAACTTATGTGGCACAAGGTGTTTTAGAGGTGAGATCTTTTCTTCTTGTTATTCACTTTGATATACATGATGAACCGTTTGTGCTTCTAAATTGAAATAAAAACACTTTGAATGAATTAAAGTTGGAGAGGTCCATGACTAAAACAAACAGAAAGCACAAGCAAACGCCGCGAATTGGGGACAGTTCCCCATGTATGGAGCTCGTCTTTCAGAGTTTATGCATGCCTCAGGACCGAGTAATGTTTGCTTGAGACGTGGACAATGCGACCCTCTGGTGATTTTTTATTCTTAGAACCTCAGATTTCCCGCCATAATTGAAAATTCGAATTTCCCGCCTATTTTGGAGATTGAAAATTTGAATGAATAATAGGGAGGGAAGAGTGTGTGGTCATCCATTGGAGGAAAAGTCAACCAGACCCAAGATATCATATTGGTTGTTGCACATTTAGACGCAACTGCCTTGTTCCATGACATGGCCATCGGTGCAGGTGATGACGTCACCAATTCATCGCTTATACTTCAATTATCGGAAAATATCTGAAGAATGTCGACACTTGAATGCGGTGGTTCATGACGGTCGACGTTAATTACAA
>MZNV01002518.1:0-33242 GCA_002081555.1 Protostelium mycophagum | reverse complement strand
CATACCGTGGTTTTCTACGGTAACTACCGCACTTTCAAAAAAGGTTAAAATTTGTTGCCGAATAAAACAATAGTATAGATAAATATCATATTCGTATTTTAAAATGAAAAAATTACTCACTGACGATGCTTTAGGGTCTGACTGTGATACTGATATGTTCTTTATATTGTATAATTTGGTGTGAAGAATGGAGAGACATTCTTGATAGTGATCGTTGATGTCACCATCACATATGTCTGTGATGAACTGATTGTCCACTGCGATCTTTCTGATGTAGTCTGTAAATGAAACGACTACATCCTAAGTACGTATTTTAATCTTAACAGTTCACATGTCACAGGCAAACCTTTCTGTTTCTTAGAGAGAAATTAATGGAGCGTGAAGCCCGTTGCATGGCGTCTATGTCTTTGGAAACATCACGTAGATCACCTTGGAATCCATCCAAGAGATTGGTCATTTTATCTAGAATCTCAGTACACGTCTTGATCTGAGAAGACAGTATGTCTATGTTTCCACTCTCAGCTACGACTTGGTTTGATCAAGGTCCACAACATGAACATGTATTTAATCGTAAGAAAAGGATACAGTCCTTCACGGTTTGTTCGACTTCTGAGTCTAACTCTTGATGTGTTTTGTTGTTATATTCAGAGACATCATCTCCTGACAATAGTGCCTCTTCAAGACTTGTTCCATCGATTGAAGAAAGCGCGCCTGCTCATCTCAAAATTCAATTTCGCTTAAGACTCACCATCCATAGCGAGCAATCTGTCACTCAATTCAGAGGTGCCTTCTTGCAATTCCTCCTATTGATGATTCAGTTCTCATTGAGTGGCTTCACACACCTGATCATCTAGTCCTGCTGCATGTCTCGAACTTCTTAAGACTCCAATCAGAGGTGATTTAGGGGTGTCCTCTATCGGTTCTTCGGCGATATTCAATTCCTCTTCAGCAGAAGTCATCAGGTGATATCTGATGATACGGAAAGCAAAGCACTTACGTAACAATTACAATTTCAAGTTGAATTAGTTCTGAGAGGTAAAATTAAAACAAATAAATTCACATTGTTCAAGTCTACAACTGGACATGATCTCTGTATGCTCCAACTTGTCGAAATTCCACTGACAATAAAAACTCGAGGTTTACATAAAAATCCGCACCAACAAATTTTGAAAGATTTGCCACATCCCTATTCTATTATTTCTTTTTTACAAAGATTCTCTGCTGCAAAAAATATTTAGCCTTCAAATGAAATAATGCTTTTATTTGAAAAGTCATGACAAATAAGATTGTGGCCTTCTTCTGTTCTGTGATGTCGGCACGTCGAATGATTTCGACAGCTCATCTTCTCCCATCGCATCAAATTGCTTGGATAATATCTATAAAGATGAATACATCTTCCTTGTTGTGCCTCATCACACTTAAATTGAGGCAGAGCCACAATACTTTCTCTGAAGAACCATGCATTGATCTTCAGAATGGATGCATGTGTCATTAGAGCTTACCACGTCCATATCTTTCTGTGATGCAGCGCCATTGGAAAACTTTATCTGATGTCTTGGAGGTATCGACACCGGTACTGAGGAGCCCATGATGATGGACGGTCTGGCGACTCTGGCCACCGCCACACCCGGTTCTATAACGATCTCTTCTTCGACCTCTTCCTTGTCCTCCTCTTCTTTAGTTGTGGTATTGGCATCTTCATCATCACTCAGATCATCCTCTACAGTGGGCGAGAGTTCTCTGCTCTTGTGCAGGTTGTCCTCTTCAAAATCAAACACGGAGCCACCCTTATCTTCTACTGGTGACAGAGGTCTTCTCAGATCCGTCCTTCTCATCTCCTCTGTGATCTCACTCGGTTTTGTGTCTTGAGTGCTTTTTGTGTCTTTTGGTTTGACTGGATCCTCTTTAATCATGCTGTTTTTCCTGCCGACAGCTGTGGACTCATAATCACTTATAATCACCACTTTCTGCGGAATATTAATGGCGACGAATGCAAAAGTGAAGATATAGACATCATCATGATGACTGCTGCTGTGCGATGATGAAGATAAAACGAAGGAATAATCACGTACGTTGTTATAGGTCGTGCCTAGTTGTGGTTGATCTTGTGTGACATCTTCATTCCATCCCATCTTTTCTGCAACCTTGTGCCACAGTAACTTCCTCTCGACAAACGCCGCCGTTTGAAGTTTATTCAAGTGTTCCATCTCTTTAAGTCTCATCTCTCTGTGTATCTTTAGAATATTGGGCCATCATGGATGATGATTAGGACAGCCTCCTACATGAATTACAGCCAAAGACTATAGATGACAGAAAAAAAGAAAACACAGAGGGAGAAACTTGAGATTACATGTAAGCGATTCTGCCGGAGCAGCCGGCAGAGCTTAAACGAACGAACTTTTAGGGTACAATAAATACTCACTCTATTCTCTTCTCTATGGCCTTCTCTTCGGCCTTGATCATCTTCTCTAACTGACTCTGTAATGTGCTGAATAATGAGAACGCCTCTGTCTGAGTCTCATTTGGGCATTCTTAGAAACGTCAGTAAAATTTAATGTGAATTTTTTTATTCATTTTCAGCAGCCTCAAGTCAGGCAATGATCAGAGTCACACTCCAAACGTGACAGAGTCACATCAAAAAGTAAGATAATCAATCGGAAATGTTACCCAATGGCATATTTATAGCATTAAAATCCTTCTCTAATATTATCTTGTACACGGTTGAATAGATCTTGTTTGGTGATTTTTGAAGACGTTCCTCTATGGTCTCTTGTACGATGGTGTTATTAAGCACGGCACGTGTTGGATGAAGGGGATCAATGGCACAGAAGCGAACGGAACAGTTACGACAAGCGAGGACATCCCAATGTAATCCGCCAAAGGTCTTCTTCTGTTCTCCAACAGGTGCCAAGTGCAATAATTCTGTGAGAACTGGTTGATTCTGTCAACTTTAGTAAAAAATGAGAATGATAAAATCCTGGACCTTGAATATGCCAGCAAGAGCTAGTTCAACCACGATCATTGAGGACCATTGAGTATTAGGATCAGTAGCTAGAAACTGAAGAGAAGACATGTTGAAAGGAGCGGGTGGCCTGTTTGTCGAGTAGCCCGTCCTTCTGGGTTGATTGTTCTCCACTGGAGGGAAGGCAGCAATCTGACCCGTATAATACGCTATGATATTGAAGCAGTTGCAAGAGAACTGCAGCACCATCTTAGAAGTTCCTGTTTGAAAATGATCAGGTCATCGGATGTCTTTTTGGTGTTGTTTCTTCTTTGAACTTACGCTTGGAACATCGAGGGATCCCCAAGGCAAGGACGTTCTTCGCAGAGATGGTCGCAGAGAACAACACACCTAATACCCTCTTGGACGAGGAGGATACCTCTAACATTAATTTGTGGGAGCAGATTTTAACTAAAGCCTCTCGTTCTGTGGCAGACAGAGTCGATTCAACCAACGCGATCTTCTTAGGTCGGAAGTGTTCTTCCCTTTCCCTTGGAGATTACATTCTGAAGGTTTATAGGCAATCGTCTTAGTGGTAAATCCTCTCTATTGGCACGCCTTGAAGAGGAGGATGTGAGCGAACTTAAGAAGGGGATTGCTCTCGATTATTCTTTTGTGGAGATTTTTGCTAATGCAGATGACGACGGTAGAGGTTATCATTGACTCCCATTTATTGAGGCACCCCAGATGCGATTTCTAGAATGAACCTATGGCAATTAGAAGGAGAGGTTGAATATTCCGGACTGCTGAATTTTGCCCTTGGAAAGAATGTCCTCAGCAGGAGTATCGCAGTGATCGTTTTGGATGTATCTCAGCCATGGAATTTGGTTCAAGATCTGAAGAAGTGGTTGAAGGTTTTGAAATCACACGTTGAAAATGTACAACAAGAGATATCCCCAGGATTACTGGACGATCTGAAGAATAATCGTGAGTAATTCACTTGAATTATATCATTACTTTCACCTCATGATGTTGTGAAAATGATGATTTGTGCTGCATAACTACTGTCCACAAACTACATCGGTGTTGTGTTCTGATGACCGATGCATATGGGGTTCATATCTCTGATCAAATAACAGAAATATATGATTTCCTCAGCTATAACGAGGCAGCCGTCCAAACCGAGGACAAAGAACACAAGACATTCAAAAAATACAGAAAATCACAAGAGGAGCTGAGCAATGCCGTTCTACCAGAAGGAGCCTTATCTAATAATTTAGGCATACCCATCTTGGTCGTCGGTACAAAGGTGAGCCTCATCCTCTCAAAAAAATATTGATGTCTGCAGACGGATCTGATGCAACAATTGGAGAAAGAGTATGGATATAAAGAATCGCACTTTGAATACATCCAACAGTCTATCAGAAAGATCTGCCTTGAATGTGGGAGTTTTGTTCTTTTTTATGTAACAGACCGTTGTAGATGCGACATGACGTGGCATAAAGTGCAAAAGAATAAAATATCTCGTGCGTAACGAGGCATCTACAATGCAGCAGGGTCGCAGTGTGACCAAACCGCCACAGACCAAAAATAGAACAAAAAAGTTACTTTGTGCATCTACAATGCGGCAGAGCCGCACCACCAATGCTTGAGTGTTTTTCACAACATCCCGAAGAAATCAAGACTAATAAATACAGACGGAGCAGCCTTGATGTACACATCTGCACGTAAAGACATCAACTGCAAACTATGCATGGATTATATAAAACATCGCATGTACGGGACCGAAGTCTCCATCAGACCCCAATTACTGGAGAAGGACTCCATCTTTATTCCCGCGGGAGCCGACTCGATCAACAAGATAAAGACAGATTTCATGGAGAATCAGTCCCTTACCAGAGATTTTGACGCGGCTTTTGAAGATGTCATCCCGGTACCCAAGAGTGTACAGAACTCGGTGAGATTTCACGGAATATTCTTTTTGGCACAGCATTATGATTTTTCAATAATAAATCAAGTCATAAAATATTTCCATTGTGGGACTGTGCTCACAAGATTGTTTTACTATGAAATTGGAAGATACAACCATTGAATTTTTGGCTTATGCCAACTGTACCCTGTGCACAAGTCAAATTCTATTGTTGTATAACACCCTCACCCCCAGGCTTTCTATTTTTAGATCACAACTCACATCAACAGGAGCATTCAGTTGTAGACACACCCATCGTCGCCGAAGATGACCAAGAGTTCCTTGTGAAGCACAGAGAGATCTTAGACAAGGATGATGTCAAAGACAGAGAGAAGAACAAATCAGGTTTCCTCGCGTCTTTACAAAAGATCGGTGGTGCCACCACGGTGAGACGTTGTCCTATTGCTGTACCTTATATTGAAATTTGTGGCACAAAATATCTACAGACAATAGTAATTTTGAATCAAAGAACACGCACCAGAATCACCAAAGATGTTGCGAAATGACCTCTTTACAACACCACCGCACAACATTGACATCCACCAGGAAGTAGTTGCCCAGAGCAACACAGTCGTGAGCGCACCTGTAAAGACCCCCGCCCCCGCAAGCGTCGAGCGAAGCGCGGCAGCCGCAAGACAAAGCAGCGCACCTCTCAGCTCACAATTACCCGCCGATGGCAAGGGCGAATCAGAGGTTCTGGCCAACTTTTTCAACAGTCTCATACAGAAGGACGCCAGAGCGCCCGCGAAGAGTTCGGCACCCGCCCTGTCTCGCGAAGACATCGCGAAGCACATGCAAAAGCTGCGAGAGAAAAAGCAATAAATATTATGCGATTTATTTTGTTTTGTGAAGGAGGTCCGCACGATTACTGCATTATAGCACTTTAAGCTTCACAAACAGTTGTACGCCAACGTCGTGGGGTTGGTGTTGTAGACAGTTAATTTTGTAAATATCGAAATATATTAAATTTGTTTCGTAATTGTAGATTTCGCGCGCAGTTCCCTCGAAACAGAAAACAAGTTTTTTGGTCAAGATGACAAGAGCCGTCATCCAACTCGCTCGAAGCTACCCAAGATCTTTCTCCCGCGTTTTGGCTGAGAAGTCATGCTCGGCTCCCCTTAACAGTCTCAATGTTAATGTATCAACCACTCTCACTGGCAGACTGCCCACCAGTAGCACCTCTTTACTTCCCCAAACCAAGACAAACAATGCCTCTTTCACCAGATTAATGGCCACAGAGTCAAAGAAGGGAGTTCGAGTGGAGTCCGACTCTTTTGGAAACATAGATGTTCCCTCTGACAAATATTGGGGTGCTCAGACTCAGAGATCTTTCACTAATTTCGAGATTGGTGGTGAGAGTGAACGCATGCCCCTTCCAGTCATCCACGCCATGGCCATCCTGAAGAAGGCAGCTGCAACAGTCAACGTCACTTACGGTATGGACAAGAGAGTCGGAGATGCCATCATCCAAGCAGCAGACGAAGTGATCTCTGGCAAGTTTGACTCACACTTTCCTTTGGTCATCTGGCAAACTGGATCTGGAACTCAGACAAACATGAATGTTAATGAGGTAAGACGAGACAAAATTTGATCGATCTAAAATCGTTAGGTGATCTCCAACCGTGCTATTGAAATTTTGGGCGGTGTTGTTGGCAGCAAGAAGCCAGTCCACCCCAACGACCACGTCAACATGAGTCAGTCATCAAACGACAGGTATAGGAATCAAAAGATCATTATAAACGCAGTGACTCTTCGATACAAACTGAAATCATCTCTGATCATACATATCATAAAATTAATTCGTGGAATGACCTCAACACAGTTTCCCCACAGCCATGCACATCGCTGCTGTTTTAGAGGTAGAGAAGGTTCTCTTACCCGGACTTAAGAAGTTACACGCCGCTCTGGAAGAAAAGAGCAAGGCCTTTGACCATCTCATCAAGATCGGAAGAACCCACTTGCAAGTATGTAAATTCATATATCTCTATACCCACACCTCTATACCTCACAGTGAGGTCTTCAGACTATATCCCATCTGCGGCTGCTGCATAATATTTTCAACACTGTGGCACAGCCATAAAATAATAATTTCATTTGAGACAGAATCACACACTGCGACAGAGACACAGATTATTTTTGTGTACTCACATTCAAATAAAAAAATCATGAGTACCATAATAATGAATGATTATAATAATGAATAATAGGATGCCACACCATTGACATTGGGCCAAGAGTTCTCCGGTTACACCACCCAGATTGAATACGGAATTGAGAGAGTGAAGGAAGCATTACCCCGTGTTCTGAAATTAGCTCAAGGTGGTACCGCCGTGGGAACTGTGAGGATATGTTCTTATGTCATGTTTCCATCTACAACGATGTAAAAACCTGAAAGTTATGAGGGTCTTAACACTCGTGCCGGATTTGACACCAAGGTCGCATCTGAGATTGCCAGAGTGACTGGACAGCCTTTCGAGACTGCCCCCAACAAGGTACAAAATACGATATCATCACTTTATGAACTGTGACAAAATAAGACGTCATACTCTGTAGTGACGTCATTTTGTCTGCACTCTGTCGACAAATAAGATTGCCGCGAATTCATTTGTTTTGATCAGTTTATTTATGTATATTAATACTCCCCAGTTTGAGGCTTTAGCTGCTCATGATGCACTGGTCCAACTGAGTGGAGCTCTTAACACTGTCGCCGTATCCCTCATGAAGATTGCCAACGACATCCGTCTTCTCGGTGAGATCTCGGTTTTTTAGTTTGGATGTGACGCTGCGGCACAAACACACAAAATAATTTCATATGTATTTATGTTTATCAGGAAGTGGACCAAGATGTGGACTTGGTGAATTATTGTTGCCAGAGAATGAGCCCGGATCCTCTATCATGCCCGTGAGTATTTATTTCTAAAACTATAATGTCATAAAATTATGCGATGCTTCAGTTTGGCGCCAAAATTCTCATTTCAAATATTGAATATGTGCAGGGTAAGGTGAACCCCACACAATGCGAGTCCTTGACTATGGTCTGCGCTCAAGTGATGGGAAACCACACAACCGTCTCCATCGCTGGTTCTAACGGCCACTTTGAGGTTCGTCCTCTTCAGATCCATTTCCATTTAATCATGACTCATGATGTGATAGTTGAACGTGTTCAAACCCGTGATCATCTCCAACGTATTACAATCGATCAGATTGTTGGGTGATGGAGCTACCTCTTTCACAAAGAACTGCGTCGTCGGAATTGAAGCCAACGAGAAGAGGATCACTCAGATCATGAACGAATCACTCATGCTCGTGACCGCTTTGAACTCACACATTGGTTATGACAGTATGTATCATGTCGCATCTTGTGATGACGTCTTGCAGATGCAGCCAAGGCAGCAAAGAAGGCCCACAAGGAAGGAACATCGCTTAAAGAGGCAGCAATAAGCCTCGGACTTCTTGATGAGAAGCAGTTCGATCAATGGGTCAGACCAGAGAAGATGATCTCTCCTTCCAAATAAGATGGAGAATCAAATACACTTCACTCACCTCATTAAAAACATTGATGTAGTTGCATTATTGATCTTTGATTGTCTCTGTAATAATGTCGAGAGTAGGCGATCTCTAGAAGTTACCAATACGCACGTGAGATTTCACCCAAATTTCAGTGAAATTCACAGAGGACAATTCTTTAGATATGAATTCAACGACATCTACAACAGAGTAGATGTGATATCTGACATTCTTGGAAAATTTTGAATCTTGGACCGCTGCAAGACATTGTTCATGTACTTTGCATAATGAGCAGAGATACACATTTGGCTATTTAAATCTATTGTGGTACGAATCTTGGGATCCGCTTGGATACTCAATTTTTTATAATTCTACTACGTGTATTGTAATTGTACATCAACTCTAGGGGATCAGAAGTGGTGGTGGTGGTGGCCATGATGATGTGGCATCATAGGTCCGAAACCTGGCATGGCTCCGTATCCTGGTGCAGATCCATAGCCTGGCATGGCTCCATAGCCTGCAGGAGCATATCCTGGCATAAATCCATACCCAGGCATTGGTGCTCCTTCTGGCTGGTGATGGTGGTGGTGATGGAACGGAGAGCCTCCCATGCCCATCAACGGGGCTCCCGTGTTGTTCATCATACCAGGCATGACAGGTTGTCCATTCATCCCCATCGTTGGAGCTCCCGTGTTGTTTATCATACCAGGCATGACAAGTTGTCCATTCATCCCCATCGCTGGGGCTCCCGTGTTGTTTATCATACCAGGCATGGTATTCATGTTTGTGGTTGTGCCGGTTGTGATGTGTTGTTTGTGTTTGCCCGAAGACGAAATGTGCAATTCTCCCCCTCAATGAAAAGCGCAGTATTTGTTTTTCGGGCTTGAAACTGGATGTCTTTCCTTGATTTTTGATTCTTGGTGTCTCAGATCGAAGCATCCTTTCAACAAGAGAGAACATGATGTTCCGCGATAAAGAACATAGAGGCTATTGTGATTTGAAAACGGATTCGGGCCCAGCCGCCGGGTGCAGGCTAGGACATGACACGTTGTAGTCAGACGCTTTAATTTGACAGGCTATTCCGATTAAAAAGAGATAGTGCAGATGCTTCTTGCATACAGAGTGGATCCATCAGATTTTAGCAATGATACAATAAGGAGGGTATCAAGATTTGCAGAAATAATACCTGTGAAAAGAGCAGATCCATTAGCTATCCTCAGATTTGAGGCCTTCAAAAACACCTAAATGAATGGGATGTAAGATTATCTTGTTCTGTCTGAAATGATTTTTTTGCAGCCGTGAGAAGATCATCAGTAAGACAACCGCCAAGAGATTTATTTTCATGATTATTTAATTTGACCGTTAGTGATGGAGTGAACAGTGCATACTCCGGCAGATGTCTTCAGAGGAACACCCTTCCATGTTGCCTCCAATGTTCCATTAGACTTGAGTTCCTGATGATCATCAGTCCAATGTCTTTCAGCATGACTGTTCCAACGAAATGAAAAATGATTTCAAGGTTTCACAAAGAAGATGAGGTTCTCACCGGTTGGACTGCTTCCCATACTTTCTGCTTTGGGTTCAATTGCTGATCCGCGTCACCAGGGAATCCCTCCACTGTCACCCTCTCTCCAATCTTACTTCCTGATCATCATTCAATCAACCGACATCCACATTCACATCATGGTAATAATGATCATCACATGTTTTTACCTTTAGGAGGGTTGACCAATTCTACTTGAGTGTGGTCCTCATTTGATGCGGCCAACACCATAGCCTCAGATAATACAGCCTTCAGTTTTGCGGGCTTCAGGTTGCACACGACGAGGACCTCTCTGTTTTGCATCTCCTCTATGGGGACGAATTTCACCAATCCACTCACAACCTTTTTATTTTTAAATTCCCAATTTAATTCTGGTTTTTCCAAACAATTAAATGACAGAAGATCTATAGATCTCACCTGTCTGGGTTTCTCTTCTCCAACATCGATCTGTTCCACGTACAAAGAATCTGCAGATTCGTGTTTCTTCACGTCAATAATCTTTCCGACTCTTATGTCAATCCTGGAGATATCTACGGGTAAATTCTCCTTCTTGACAGGTGCAGCCTTGGCCTTTGGTTTGCTGGGTTCTATGGGAACCTTCTCCGCCAATGACATCACGAGGATCTCTGGTTTTCCCACGGTGTGGTTCACCAGATTCCATCCCAGATCGGCAAAGGTGAGATTCTCCACGTTGATCTGCTTTTGGAGGTTCTGGCAGATACCGGGCATGATGGGAGTGAAGAGGATAGATATGTTCTTGATGATGTTGGTGGCCAGTGCGAGGGCTGCGGGCGCTTCTTCAGCGTTGGCCCAGGGCTTCTTGTCTTGTAAAAGTTTGTTTCCTGCGGCAGATATTTCCATAGTCTTGGTCACGACCTGATCATTGTCACGATAAAGATCATTTGTCCATGTGAAGAGGATGAGGACAATAGAGCACCTCTTTAAAGTTTCTCTTCTCGTAGAAGTCGAGTACTTGAGCGATCTTCTTGTCGAGCTCGGCGATGAGTGGATCTGTGGTGTCGAATGTGGCGATTTTGCTGTTGTGTGGCTCCTTGCTCAATATGCTGAGGGTCCGGAAACAAAAGTTGGAAAAGTTCTTCATGAGCTCATTGTTGATACGTTCTTCCACGTTTGGAATGGAGTACTCTCCGTCATCATTAACGGGGATGGATCCCAAAACATAGTATCTAAATTGGTCTACTCCGTATTTCTCCACCTGATCATTTTCATTATGATTTCATCGATTTAGAATTACCTGATTGAAGGGGTCGATGGTGTTACCGGTGGATTTACCCATCTTAAGACCTCCGAGTTTGAGAAATCCGTGAACTAATAATTCCTTCTGTGGCTTAAGACCAGCTGAAAGTAACATGGCGGGCCAGTATCCAGCATGGAATCTCAGAATATCAGGACCGATGATCTGAAGATCTGCCGGCCATTCTGATTCGAACACTTCCTATATGACGTCATTCATCCAGATCGATATCCTTCTCTGATCACCTGCGAACCAGCGTATTGAGCACCGGTGATGTAGTTTGCAAGGGCGTCACACCAGACGTACATTACGTGCTCAGAATCATCTGGCACTGGAACACCCCAGGGCATGGAGTCCTTTGATCGTGAGAAACTGATGTCCTCTGCCTCAGAAAGGAAATGTAAAATCTCCTTGTGCTTGTTGTCTGGTACGATCAAAAGTCTATCTGGATCATTCTCGTCTGTGATCTGTATTCTCCTCGAGACCTCAGCAGCGTATTTGGATAATCTAACAATTTAATCAAAATTCAATGCTGACTCAAAAATCCCACCTGAAGAAATAATTCTCCTCTTCGATCGTCTCGATGGTTCTGGTGGGGTGATCTGGACATTTACCTTCAACAAGATCCTTCTCAGTCTTGTAACCCTCACAACCAACACAGTATAATCCTTGGTATTTCTTCTTGTAAAGATCTCCCTGCTCTACCAGTTTTCTCCACAGCTTCTGCGCTCCTGGGTAATGGGCCTGTTGGTCTGAAGTACGAATGAAACGGTCGTATGAGATGTTCAGGATCTTATACAAGTCTTTGAATACTGAGACATTCTCATCCAAGAATTGCATCACAGTCTTTCCTTCTTTCTCGGCTGTCTGCCAGTTCTTCTTTCCATGTTCGTCTGTTCCAGTCTGGAATATGACCTTCTGGCCCTGCAGACATCAGATAAGGTGAAGAGAGGCTACTGACCTTCAGACGATGGAATCTCGCAGCAGCATCTGCTTGAAGAATCTCCAAAGCGTGTCCCATGTGAGGGCGTCCATTTGGGTATGCAATAGCGGTCGTAATGTAGTAGCTCTTCGTCATCTTCCCCAAAAATGATTGATCGGATGTCCTGTACGCTACGTAAGTTCATCCCTCTACACTTCCTACATTTTTTGATCCTCATCATCACAAACAACCACATAATCGGCTGAGAAGGTAAGACCACAGCTCGAGTTGCGTTTGGTTTACATTTTAACATTCTAATGAATTCTCAGGTCTGTTGATTTCATATTGGTGTCTGAAGAATTCATTTTGGGTTGTTTCAAAGGTAAGAACGTTCAACCGCACACTGGACCTCTCATTTTTTGAATATCGGCTGGATCATCTTCATTTTTCTGACTCTTCCTCAGCTCATCTGTATCGTCTCGTCACCGCACCATCACCCCGAATCGTCTACAAGGTAAATTCATACGCTCAGATGTTGGCCTCTCAACCTCTCAAGACGTCGGTCTGTGTTTATTCTGACTTTACTCATCTCTGATCCTCTCACAGCTTGTCAAAATTATGAAACGCACTGGTGCCAATTTTGACCTCCTTGCCGATGATGTGGCTAGGCGAGAGGCCACCAAGGATGCATTCCAAGGCCTCAACGGACCTACTGCAGTTCAGAAAAACGCAGCCAGGATTTGGGTCAACACAGCTCTCATCACCGATGTGCGCACCTGGTACACTTCTTCAGATGCCGACCTGATAGAACTGGTAAAATCTATGGCTCCTGCTCAAGGAGGTGCCCTAGCTGGTGACTCGTCTAAAATTATATTTATTCTTGTCGCGGTGTCTCTGGGCCTTGGCTTGCTTTCTCGACCTTGAGTATTCTGTTTTTTGTTCTCTTGGAGTGTCTTAGAGGCTAAGAGGAGTTGACCTGACTGCAAGTGCGCATATTCTGATAATTCTATAGGTCAAGTCTCTGCTCAGAACACTCTCACTGGTGATCCCTCATCATGATATCTCCCTGACTGATGGCAGGTAGAACAAACACCTTGGCTCATCTTCAGAGTATATTCTGTGGATTTCCCAATCTACCAGATTCCCAGAACAATCATTGGATCACTACACCTATTCTACTCAAGTTTTGTGGCCCTCAACCACTTCCCAGGGACTACCCAGACTTTTTTGAGGAGGGGGACTATGATGCCTGGACAGGGTATGTGGCCACTGCTTTATCATATTCACCACCCATTGGCGGTTCAGAACTACTGTACAGTGGGTACTGGGACCGATTCTTGCCATTGTTTGTGATGGAGCTGTCAAGACAAACGGTGATACACCCCATGTTGGTGGACCGAAATGTTGACGATTCTTCAATCACCCAACAAAACATGAAAAGAGATCTGTTAGTATATCTCAATGGGGTACTGCTACTTGTAGCTGAGGATAAGAAACTAGTTTTACAAGATGCAGTATCAGACTTGAAGAAAAAAAACACAGGTTGGGGATACAATCAAATATGACATGATGTTGGTAGGGTGGGATAGGTACCAGTATGGATGCATCAAAGAGATATTATGTTACGCAACTGGAGGATCAAGTATATCTTTCCATTTCCTTGGTAATCAGACTTCTAACACTAGAATCTCTTCAATTACACAGGTCAAGTTCTGCATATGACAATGCATATTGATTCTAATAGGTCTACGATGTCCAACAAGTAACCCACCGTCAGCAGGTGTTGCTCTGTTTCATCAACATTATCAGATGGTTCTGTACAATTAAGACAAGTAAGGACTTTGAAATATTGTAAACTGCTTGACTATAATAAACTGACATATTTTAGTGGATCTACCAACTACAATTAGGAAGATTGGTACTGTGGATGTGCGTCCAGATGGAGCTGTAATACACTACCATAAAGACTGTGTAACTAAAAGGACTGGTCCATATTCAAAGAACAGATGGAGAGATATAATGCTGATATACAAAGCTGTCTACAATTATGAGGGCAACATGTGAGTACAAATATGATAAGATGATTCACTAATAATTCTATTCAGAATCAAGAACTTCTATGGTGCAGACAGTCTAAATGGTCCGTATACACCACTTACAATGTCTTCGTTACAATCTATGAAGAATCCTCCATTCGCTAAATACCTCAAAATAGAGATGTCTGCTGGAACATGTCGTCGGCCTTCCACAGGACTGGAACTATATGAGGCTATTAAGCAGATTGCACATTTCATCACATATTTCCATCAACGCAATCGCGTACATCGCGACCTCCGTTGGCCCAACATCATCTTCTATGGAATGTATTGGAGAGTGATTGATATTGACCAAGCAGATCTTTCTGGAAGGCAAGTCAAGTCTGTCTTGATGAATAGATCTGGCCTATACTAAATGTGCCCAGATCAGTCCCTAAAGAGTGGGGCATGGAGCATAGACCTATAGAGTCAGCCTTGAAATATGAGGCGGTGCATGACTGGTATCAGATTGGGAGGATGATCCAGGATTCTGGTGTTACATTGACCCAGAGTGCCAATCAGTTAGCCCTAGATCTGATGGATATGAAACCTAAGGATTATTTAGCTCTTATTAATGCTACTTCAGCCTTGAAATATGAGGCGGTGCATGACTGGTATCAGATTGGGAGGATGATCCAGGATTCTGGTGTTACATTGACCCATAGTGCCAATCAGTTAGCCCTAGATCTGATGGATATGAAACCTAAGGATTATTTAGCTCTTATTAATGCTACTCAATGGAAATAGATTATAAGAGATATTATCCCTTTTTGAGTGTATTCATCTTTAGATTTGAAGTCTGTATCTGGCAGCTGCAGTGTGCTGTATGTGTTAGCCTACACAGCAGCTGTAGCCTGCCACAGTATGCCAAAACACAATTCTGGCTGTGTAATGTGCTGGTTGAGACCATAACAGCAGGCTGTCAGAGCACTAGTGTTCTTGTTGCAGACCTAAACCCTTCCACAGTCCCTGAGAAATATCAGAGATTGACGCTGAACTAAAGAAAGTGAGAGTGTCGACGTGTGTAGTGGTGATGTTGGCATCAATTTGGATTGCGTCTGTCAAAGAGTTGTACACATGCACTTCAGAACAGAATCAGAGAAAACGAGGCTTCTTGACCGAAAATAAAAACTGAATAAAATAAAATGGCCACCTGATACTTTATTTCTCATTTCAAGAAATAAAAAAATATAGACAATTCAGCGTTTTCATCACTTCTTCGCTGCATGTTCTACAAAAGAATTTGGAAGAGCCCAGCATTTGTACCCTGAGTGTCGTCAGCACACGAACGCGTGTATAGACAATACCTATCGAGTTGGCTATGTAGCAGATCCCTTCTGTCTCTATACCATCATATCCCTGTCTTCTACTCCAGTCTGTACCAACAATATACAATGGTGGAAATATAACACCTGACAAAATTTAATATTTATTTTTTCTTGTGTTTTATTTGAATTTATTTGAATAAAATTACCTTGCTTCACGACGAAAGACCTCATAAATAATATCGTCCCACCGACAGAATCTAACTCCATGAATTCTGACTGATCTCTCATGTGCTTCAGATGTAACATTTCCCCTTTCACATCTCTGGGCTCATAAAATCCCCCGTTGTTAAGAGATTCTAGTTGTTCCTCATTTGGTCGTGTTCTGTTTCCTTTCCATGCATTCCTATGACGATAAATCTCTTGATGAAAAAGTAAAATCTAACATCGGAAGAGCCACAGAGGCAAAACCTGTGCGCTGCTGTATTACATAAAATGAAGAAGAGCTCACAAGTCGTAATCTTGGTTTTTGCCGATTCGGCATGAGGCAGTGGAAATCGGCTTGTCGTTTCCATTATCGACCATCTTCTGAACCAATCCTGGATCGATCTTGAATATATCTGCGTCGACCCAGAGAACTCCAAACTCGTCATTTGTGACGGTGGACATCAAGAAGTTTCGAAGTCTGGCAATGAGACTTCTTCTCTGTCTCTGTAGTGTTGGTTTGTGCCTCTCCTCTCTATTCAGTTGGATACCCATGGACTCGGTAGGAAGATACAAAACCGTAACCCTTCTGAACTGTAACTCTGACATCCTGCTTTGCAATGTCTGTTGGACGGCGTCAATTCATTGAATCAGAGAGTGGTCCTACTTTTTTTATGACAAGAAACTCAGTGTGATTAGAGACGAGGACCCCGAGGGATGTTGCAGGTTTGGAGTATTCTTGACCGAGAATCATGTCCAAGTAGTGATTAAATGATCGTCTTTGTGTCTTTGTCTCCTTTCCATATGATCTTTCATCTTGAACGAGCAGGAGGTATGTCAATTTTGGTAAGGAAGTCGCCTCCGGTGTCTGATCAGTGATCTGGAAGCGGGTGTAGCCATCAACTTCATACTCCACTTCTTCATATCTCGTCAAATCATCACGTTTGCTTATGTCTGACACAGGTGCACACATCGTGGGTGGAGTAGGATCTTCTGGAGTTCTCAAGAAGAATGGCAGACACATCATAATGATAGAAGCCCAGACAAAACACTGTAACTGTAAGCAATAAATCGTAATAGAACAATAAAGTGCTCACCATAAACTTGAACTTCATGATGACTGCTTCGGCCTCAAAAAAGAGAAAGTGACAACCTTCGCAGTTTGACTGATCATTTGACAGAAATCGGGTGGTCTTCCAGCTGTGCAACCTGAATTTCAAACTCTACACGGTAAGCACCCGTGTTGGCTGCGGTAGTTAAGGTTAGATCTTCCAATGGGTTAGTCCTGAGAAAAAGAAAAGATTTCGGACGAAGCCTTGGTTTCTGGCGGATTTATTAATCAAAGGAGCCTTTTTTAAACAAACAAAAAACACCACCTTCACCCGATGGATTCGCTTTATGGAGTGAAAGAGCACGGTAGGACGTCTTCAGAAACATGTTTTTGCTCCTATTAAATAATATTATTGTCTCGTCAGCGCACTGTGAAACTCGGGCCAGCCGACCATCTTTGACGCCGAGCCAGTCTTCGCAACGATTTTGACTTGGATCATACCCGCCTTGCGTTAATTCCACGAGAGTTACCGCGACCAGCGGTAAGTAAACAGTGACACAGTAGTTCCCTTATCCTTAGATCATGCATGACCTTCTGCATTATCCATGTGATTGGTGCTGCAATGGAGAGTAAAGTGAATCGACACGTTGTCCTCGTAATGTTTTTATACAAAAAGGTGACGTCACTTTTTCTTTCCCTTTGGTGTCTTAACCTCCTTCTTCTTGAGTATTTTTGGCGTGTTCTTCTTTGTCCTTTTGGGTCTTTCGATGTCCTCTTCTTCACTCGACACGACCACTTCCTATTGCTCGTTATAAAATAGCACATTGTCTTGTGAGGGCTGTGGACGCTGAGATTTGTCTGGCTCATCTTGTTTTTCATGAACCAAATGATGATAAATGATGAAGAATCAAACACACCTCCTTCTTTCTCTTTCTATCCTTCTTTTCACCTCCATATTTGTTCAACATCTGTGCGAGGAAATCATCATTAAATGGACCTGAGCATGAGTCATCTTGATCTGAAATGGGATGTTCTCACCGTTTTTAGATGATTTAGATCTGTGTGAGTTCACGCTCTTGGTAAGTCCTGGATCTGCCTTCAATTTCAAATTGACGATATTCTCCAATCCCTCAGGTAGTTCTGTCAAAAAATTGCACTCCACATCCAGCTGCAGTGTTTAGTCATGTATCAAGTGGCGTCACATGATGACCTCACCTCCTTCAATTTTGGAAGAGATGCGATCTCTAGGGGCAGTTTCTTCAACTTGTTGGCAAATAAATTTAATTTTCGCAGGTTAACCAAATTGCCGATGCTTTGTGGCAATGCAGCCAACTCATTATGTTCCAAGATCAATTCTTGCAATTCTACCAGATCCCCTGTACATATTGATTCGTGATATCTCAATATGATGTCTGATCGACCTACCTATATTCTTGGGAAGTTTCTTCAGGCGGTTACCTCCCAAGTCTAAGAATTGAAGTTGTACACAGTTGCATAATGTGTCCGGTATAGACGTCATATTGCTTCTGTTCAGAGTCAACCTTCTCAAGAATGTCAGCTGTCCAATTTCAGCGGGTAATTTTTGCATCTTTTTGCCACTGTAATCCAAGCAGGCGATCTGCCCTTGCTCTGCTCTCTTTAGCTGTTTTTTGTTAGTATTTTATCAAATGTAAGAAGTTTTAGATGATTTGACAATGCACACCTCGGATTGTATGATCTCCTCTGTCCAATCGGTGTATGGACTGATGGTGCTTCTGTGATTGATTTCTTGTTGAGCGTCGCTGAAACTAGCGCGCGACAGTTCCACAGCCATCGAATTAAACACTTTAGCCATCTCCTCATATGAGGGCCAATTGAATTCTTCTTCCACTCCATCATCCACAACTTCGCCCTGACGATGAATCAGTGTCTTTATGAGATTGATTCCTCACATCATCGTCTTCATCTTCGTCGTCCTCTCCATAAAGATTGTAATTGGCTCTCTTTGTGGCATCTGACAGGACGCTATATATTCTCGACAGAAGTTGGAATTTGATCTTGGCTTCCTGGCGAAATCTTCAGTTACTCGCCATAGAGGAGGAAATTACCTGATCTCCAGGATTCTTATCAGGATGAAGTTGCAGAGCGAGTTTGTAATACGCCTTCTTTATCTCTGAATCAGTTGCATCTCTTTTGACACTCAAGAACTCATAGTAATCCACTTTCCCCTCCATGATCTCCGAATGAATTGGCGGGATTTTTAATTTAAATCTTGGCGGCCGTGTGAAAATCGCGCCAATTGTAGGCTGAAAGGAGGAAGAAGTAACACGTTGCGGTTCCTGAACAGCAGCCTCATGTGTTGTTATACTGAGTGAGAGAAAAGAAGCTTGGTTTTTCATCAACAAAACTGATCCAAAATAGTTGTGCGTGTCTGTCAAACCAATTTGTCATCACAAAAACACCTCGACACATGACGCACAACACTCCTTCAATTCGAAAGCGAAGAAGATGAACGATGATATTTTGCTGGAAGTCGGCAGAAACACCAGATGGTGGGACCTCTTGGTCATGGAAAGAGTGTGCAGAAAATGGAGGTTCATGTTTCGGCTCAATACCCTCTGGTACCCTCTATATTGTGCGGCAACAAAACTATCAAAAGAGTCTTTACCACCAACAATGCCAGAGCACACCTTTCGATTGTGAGTGTCTTTTTAATCGAAGAAATAATGAAAGCAGACTTTTCGCAATGGTCTTCCCTTGTCTTTGCAGATTATCTTGTCTGATGCCTTCCATCCTCTCGATCGATTACAGTCGGTATCTGCCAGAAGATGAACTCCGTAGCAGCGTTGAAATGAGGAACATACATTACAGATCGCTCTTGTCTTTGAGCATCAGAAGACTATGTACGGGCATCTTAACCATGAAATCATTGTTTTATCTGATGGCAATATAATCACGTACTTCTCAAGACAATGATTTGAAATTTAAAAATTGGCAGTTGGGGTCAAGGATCTGAAAATAATCATTTCTGATCATTCAGAAACACAAAGCACGATACACATCATCAGAATGTCACAACCATTCTTTTTGATGTCTATGTTCATGAGGACAAATTGTAGCACAAAGGTAGTGAAGAATAGACAACAATAACCTCAAAATGATACATATCTAAAAATAAAATAATAATAAATCTCGAATGACAAAAACAGGTCTGTATGATAGATCTGAGCAAAATGTCATCTAGATCTATAGATTGGGCCCAAGGGGAAGACATTACGCCAGAGATCAACCGTTTCTACGGTTTAGAATGGCCGAGTCATGAGTTCCCTTTGTTCTTAGACCCAGTCATATTGGTCAATTGCGCGGTAAGTTTTTTGTGATTTTATGTTACAATTTTTTTCAAAGTTCAAAAATCAAATACACAAGTGGTAAATTTGATTATTCGTGTAAGTCAAGACTGCGACATACACAATAGGTTTTTGCACATGATGGTTCTTTTCTGCGAATCTTCTGCCTACAATTGGTTGCACGAGTTGTGGCACATTTTTTCATGTTGAAAAGAGGTTCACCCACTGTACAAGGGGATGTTAACACTGAATTTCCAGTCAATAAAAAGTGAATAAAAACCATGTTAGGCCGCAACAAAATAATTGCCTAATAATGAGACTTGAAGGCTCTGTGCATCTGAAACATAATACAATCTTGTTTTATGAGAATCTTATTGTGGGTTGCAGAGCTGAATATTTGCAGGTAGAAAGGCTCGCCCCGCACAGAAGGTCCTTCATGACATCGTGGTGGAGACATATGTCATCCCATTTTTACAACGATGTAGATCCCCCGACGGACTATGACTGTTTCCCGCCAATAACTCTAGTGCGAGAGGACCTGATTGCTGAACGCATAAAAAAGGTAGATTTCCGAAATATCAAATAAAATATGAGATCATTTTAATTTATTATTCTAAGTGATTGACCGACTACAGATGACAAAGAAATTGGGAGAAATTTCCTCAACAGGTTCTCAGAACGATAATGTTCCCAGAAAATTCCCTTCAGACGAAGGCAGACAGCTTCTACAACTGGCCAAGATACTCAAAGTGTCCCCGTCCAAAAATCCACAGACTGACTACATTATGCATCACGGCGAACTACAACTACAAGTCAAATGGGCATTCACAACGTGCTGCAGCATATCTATATCTTATGAAAAGAGTGAGTCCATGTCATACTGTCATGAGATTCTTACCGTAAAGTTTTGGGGTAGTTACCGAAGCTTTTCGCAACCATTTTAACGCAAAGTCACACGATTATAACCGTACAGCTGCATTAATAAGAATCTCAAAATCAACAAAACGAAAATCTGTGTTGTAGATGTAGTTGTACTACGCTGCAGATAAATATAAACACTGCGACAGAGTCACTTGGCCGTCATAAATAGAACATATCTCAATGTCTTTAGAACCAGAAGGAAGTCCCGAATATGTTGGTCTCGATTGGTTCTTGTCAGAATGTGGATTCCATCTGCTTCAGCCCATTCACATCGGATATATCGTCATATTGAGGACTTACCCCTCCGCTCCTCTGGAGAATGTCAGGTGGGCGAGTTGTAGATGGCATTCTCTTACGTACACGTTGATTTTATTTTTGTTGGGCAGATCGATCGTGTCGCGGTGTAGATCCGTTATGATGGGACGATCGTGGAGTAAATAGCCTAGATTGATAAGAGCAGGTGTAAGAGGAGGACGAACACGAGCCCTTATCTGGTGTACACTGTGTCCATCAAAGATACTGAATACGGTGACCTATCTCTCATCATGAAGCCGCATGTTAAATATGTTTTGGATTCTCCCAACAAAAAGATGCACAAAACATGATCGAATGTATCTTTGTGACAGTTTATTAGATCCACCACTGAGACACTCGGGGGAGATGGGTAAAGCACCTGATCCTATTTTCAGATGGAAAGAATTGGCGGGAATGTTTGCAGAGGGAGAGGCGACAGAGCCACCACTCAAACACGCGAGATTCGAATAAACATGTACATAGAATAAATAGTTGTGCTGATGGAAGGACATCACAGCAAAAGAAAAACTGGCTGCTTTACACCTGTTTTGTAGTGCTTTATAACTGTCTTGGATGGATTTTTGTGGCAGATGCGTGACGATTTGGAATGGGGACATCAAGGAGCTGCGTTTCCATGATCAAAATCAGATCATATCCATTGATCTGACAGATATCAAGCAAATTGAACAACATATGAAAGATGACCGAGGAACATCAACCAAAAAATGCATCAGTAATGATCGATGTTGGTTGTCATCAATGCCGAGGAATTACAGAAAATTACATGTGTTTATGTTTTTTCAGTCAGTGGCAGCAGGAGCTGTTTGGGTTGTAGGGTGCGTATCTTCCTACAAGGCACATGCCCACCATAGCTCCCAAGATGATGGCCACAAAGAGTCCCACATTGTACGTCATCGCGATCAACATGACGAAGAGACTCCATGCAACCTCTAAACCGTGAAGGCAGCACCTGGGGAAGTCTACCATTGGTCGGAAGGGCGCCACAACTGGAGGTCTAAAGAGGTTAATTCTGGCATTGCTTCTACTTGGAACTCACTTTTCGCATGAATCAACAGCAGTCATGTCACTCTCGCAGTGGTTGCTCATCTTGGGTTGAGTGTATTGAAATGCCCATCGCTTCTCTAAGAGGCCTCTTCCGACCTTCATGAGCTCATAGAGGATGGAGATGATGAAGACGGCGATGAAAGAGAGGGCGTACTGCCAGCTGTTGCGAGGAACCCATCCCTTTTGGCGGAAATAAATTTTTGTCGCTTCTATAAAAATAAAATCTGTACCTTGAAGAGGATGTAGTCGCTAAAGCCGGTGTGAAAGTACATGAGCATTTGGACGGGTGCGTTAGAGTCAGAGCTGGCAGCTTTGCAGAAGGGCCAATCTGGGATGGACTTGCACATGGTTTGCCAGGCACCACATTGGGTCATGTCTGTGCGTATAAGAGGCGGAGCCTCGAGATGATGATGTCGTCACCTGGCATTTGGATACAGAGGTTAGAGTAGACGGAGAGCCAATCACAAGGAGGAGAAGCTGTGGCCGAGCATTTTTCGCACCCATCCATCGTCATCTCATTACAGATACCGAGGGTCAAATTCTTGGCGATCTATTGATGTCGTCATCATTACATTTTTGACCATCTCGCTCACCATTGTGCTTGGGATCGGCAAGACGTTCGTCGAGCACTGCTTTACGGCAGTTCCGGAGGCACACATAGAGTTATAGTTCATGCAACCTTTCATCATAGACATTCCTGTGTCAAAGGCGCAGACCTCTCTGACGATGGCAAACTCCTCACAAAATGGAGAGTCTGCAATGTCACTTCTGGTGGTGTTGCAGGCACGATCAACAGCGCAACCCGGCATAAAGTTCATCGCAGTGCAGAGAGATGTGATGTCAGCACGAGCCATGTCTACTGGGTAGACATAGCTGCTGCAAGCCGCTTGTGTCGAGTTCTGCGATTCTTAAAAATGATCTCCTCAACAGACCTACCGTGACGCAGTTCTGTGCGAACACGAGAAACGGGAAGGAGAGAAGGATGAGGGTGATATCGGTTCTCATTGTTGGAAAATGGGAACATGAAGCGTGCAAACAAAAGGAGAAGTTCCGTTTTTCGAGAAGTCGATGACAGCTGTTGACACAGGGATCCGTTCTTTAAACTGGCTCAAATAAGAATGATAAAAAATGGTAAAGATGCTTGAAGAAATTCAGAAGCACCAGAGAAATGAGAGTTTCGTACCTACCAGCTTGACAGGTCAAATGGATGCCCAAAAATTGTCTGTGATTCGGACCTTTCCGGTTCACAGAGGGCGAATTTCTGTGGATCAAGCAGTGAATGGGTGGGAGGTACTGTGCAGGTGTTATTGTAGGAAATTTATTTATTTGGGAATTTATCTCTCCGAATAAAGTCTTGTAGATCAATTTGTTTTACGTCTTCTCCCCGAAACTGTGTTCTCTGATTCGAAAAATCATCATCGATACCATGACTTCTCGAGTAACAACTGTCTATAACTATATTGATGGCAAGGACCAGTCAGAGCCATTGAGCGGAAAATGGATGGACAATTATAATCCCGCATCAGGAAGAGTATACGGTAAATTGGCCGACTCCAATGAGGCTGACGTGGAACTCGCTGTTCAAAGCGCCAGAAAAGCTCTGAAGGCATGGTCGAAGACACCGAAACAAAAGAGGTCTGACATCCTCTATAAGATTGCAGATTTACTTGACCAGAGGTGAGTAACCATTTCTGTAGTGATTATTCTCTTTATCATCATGATGGAGATGATACAACGTACATTTTAACATTCCCATCTTTCAATTGGTTTCGTCTCATGACCGCGCTCATCACAACACTTAACAAGTTAGATGTGAGGAGTTCGCAGAGGCAGAGAGCTACGACCAAGGAAAGCCAGTCTCTCTGGCCAGAACAGTGGACATTCCAAGAGCCAGCTACAACTTCAGATTTTTCGCAGGTGCCATCCTCCATCATACAGAATCTGCCTCTGAGATGGATTCGCAGGTAAATGAAATTCCACGGTAAAGATTCGATCATGATCAGAATTTAACTTTAAGAATTCACTTCCAGTTTGAGAATTAAAAATAATTCAAAACATTTTTGGATTCTGGAAGATTCAAGATGTAAAATCTCACAGGCAATCAATTACACGATGAGAAGTCCCATTGGAGTCTGCGGGCTAATTTCGCCTTGGAACTTACCTCTGTATCTCCTAACTTGGAAGATTGCCCCTGCAATTGCTGGTGAGTTGTAAACTTCAATGAAATTTCGAGAAATTTTGGCGGGAAACTCACTTTCTATAATTCTTTCCTGGAATATCTCGCAAATCAAGTTGAAAAAAGGCGCCAAAAAAATTGACTCGTTGTAGTGGGTAACTCGGTGGTGTGTAAGCCATCAGAATTTTCTAGCGTGACTGCCTTTAAGCTGTGCCACCTCATGACAGAGGCGGGTCTTCCGGCAGGAGTCTGTAACATGATATTTGGAAGGGGGGTTGTCAGCGGTGACGCACTGGTGAGTCGACATTCTTTAACATGTCGACATACAATCACATGACCGATTTTCTTCTGATTTTGGCATCAAATGTGGATGTAGTTGTAGTTGTAGATGAGAGTGTGAGTGCGCTAAAATTAGAATAGGTGAAGCACCCCCAAGTGCCCCTGATCTCATTCACTGGAGGCACTCACACCGGACAATACATCATCCGTAACTCCGCACCTCACTACAAGAAGTTATACTTGGAATTGGGCGGAAAAAACCCCAACATCATTTTTGACGACGCAAATTTGGACGAATGCGTCGCGACAACCGTGAGGTCCTCTTTCGCGAACCAAGGTGAGATTTCGAGGAGATTTCACAAGTGTCAAATGTCATCTTGACACTTCTGACAGGTGAGATCTGCCTCTGTGGATCTCGCATCTTGGTGCAAGAGGGAATCTACGAAAAATTCATCGAAAAGTTCGTCGCAGCTGTCAAAAAGTTGAAGGTCGGGGACCCCTCTGACCCCTCAACTACAACGGGTGCTCTGGTCTCAGAGGAGCATCTCAACCGCGTCTTATCCTATGTACAAATTGCCAAGGACGAAGGAGGTGCGATTTCCCACTGCTTTGATGTAGTTGTAGACAACATCTGAGATTTGACAGGTGTCATATTGACAGGAGGTGACAGACCCCAGATGGAGGGAGATATCAAGGATGGTTATTACCTCAATCCCACCATCATCACAAGTCCGTTTTCAGAATTAAACCTTTACACGCTATGATTGATGATGTAAAATGACGTCATCACAGACCTTAACCCCGCTGGCCGCGTACAACAGGAGGAGATATTTGGACCCGTAGTGGGAGTCAGCACTTTCAAAACCGAACAAGAAGGTGACTTCCCGAAATTTCTGTGAAATTTCGTTGACATGTACAGCCATCGACATCGCCAACAACTGTAATTTCGGACTCGTCTCAATCGTTTGGACTGAGGACCTTAGAAGGGCCCACCGCGTTGCGGAGGAGCTGGAGGCTGGAACAGTTTGGATCAACTGCTGGATGGTGGTGAGTAATATCCCATTGATTTAAAACCGTCACATTGTGATGGGATTCTTTTCATTCGAATGAGAATGACTCGGGTACAGAGGGACTTACGCATGCCTTTTGGTGGAGCAAAATGGAGTGGTGTGGGAAGAGCCAGTGGTGAGAACTCTATTGACCTCTATACCGAGCAGAAGACCGTCTGCATTGCCAAGTGAAGAGCAGAATAAAAGCCAATTGTTCCCATCGTGCAATTTGTGTGTAGTTCCGGGTACCGGTTACATTTTTGTACCGGGAATCTCGGAGATGACCACGGTAGAATAACGCGATTTTTGCGTGCCTTAACGTGAATCAAAAAGTTACGACTTCCGTTATCTTTGAAACCGATTCGCCGCACTCTCAGACACCAAAAAAGCTGCCCACAGGACGTCCTCATAGAGCCTTCTTGCATTTAGAACTGAAGAATTGTTCCACTGCCAGACAGCTGTCTCGGAGAATTGCAATCAGATCCTGACACCATCCGCGAGGGATTTTTGAGACGCACTGACAGTTCCGTCCGTTCAGCACTTTCAAGAGGATGGAAGGGCGTCATCCCTTCAGACTTCACGTGTTGATAGTCTTATCTCTTGTCTATATCGCAGTTGCCTTACGCTGCCCATCTAATGATACTCCTTGTGCTGAGGGAAATGTGTGCTGCTCGGCTTGGGGATGGTAATTGAGTCATTCTTTTCGAAATGGATTAAATGGGTAGGTGTGGTAAAGGAGCAGACTTTTGTGGAGATGGTTGCACGGCTGGACAGTGCTGGTCTGATTGTAGAAATGGTGGTTGTCCAAATGGTGGTGTGAGTCAGTTCTATATTTACATCTCATTCGATTCGATGCTGATCATTTCAGTGTTGTGCCAACAATGGAACGTAATAGTTAGTTGAGATGTCATTCGTTCTTAATCGCAACAGGTGCGGGAACGGAGCTGCATTCTGTGGCATAAATAATTGCCATTCTCTATGCCCCAACTTGACGACAACATCATCTGCTTCAACATTTTCCACGGAGATGCCTCCAACAACTCAGACGACTGATTGCACGATCATAGGTTGTCCTGATTACGGCAAGTGCTGCAGCGTATTCGGATAGTGAGTCATCATCATCCTCTTTAGACATCGTTTCTGCACTGAAACATAGTCAAATGAGATGTGTCAATGTGAACGCTGCCACACAGCAGCACAATTTCTTTTATACACAGACTGACAACTCAGCTGCGGGGACACCCCTCAACATTGTCAAAACCCCGACTGCTTCTCTGGTAAATGCTACGACCCTCCCTCCCCCCTCCCCCCCAACCCCAACCGTCGCATTTCAATGGGATATCTTCCCTCTTATATGTCAGAGAGGTCAGGAGATTGTTTCTTCTCGCCAGATTGGGTGGATGTAAATCTGTACACACATCTGGTCGTATCTTGGGGTGGTGCCGATGTAGATGGCACTGTAAACTCAGGCGGGAGCAACCATTCAAACTGGTGGGGGAAGATCATTCAGAAAAAAAGTGTCAACCAAGGTCTCAAAGTGATGGTCAGTACTTTACTCGGAAATTTCATGTGCATATCTTTGGATTTTAAAATTTAAATAATTTCAGATATCTTTTGGCGGGTCTATTCTTGTCTCCAGCGATTTCGCAAAGATCACCAGTGACAAACAGAAATCTTCGAATTTCATCAAGAGCGCAATCATTCTGGCCCGTAATAACTCTTTTGACGGGATAGAAATTTCATGGAATGATCACACCGGTATGGTTCCCTCACATGCGATGAGATTTTACCAGAAATTTCGCGCGGGAATTGACGCGGAGGCGAAAAAGGGCGGGAAAACCAAGTTGTTACTGTCAATGACACTCTTCGGAACGGTCACAAATTCTGATCACAACTGGATCACTTCCTCCCTCCCCTACGGTAACCCCCAATATTTTTTTCCCGCCAATACTTTCCCGCCAATACTTTCCCGCCAATATTTTCCTGCCAATACTTTCCCGCCAATATTTTCCCACCAATATCTTCCTGCTAATATTTTCCCGCCAAAATCTCTGACCCTGTATAGTGGATTTCGTGGTGGGGGATATGTTTGATTATTCGGGACAATGGGTGGGGAAGTCGAGTAGTGCCGTCTCTTGGAACGGGACCCTCGGTTCCGACTACAACGCTCTGTCGACATTACAAACCTATGTACAGATGGGTATCCCACCAAATAAGGTATAATTTTCGTCGACAAGGGGGAATTGACTCGTTGTAGACGATCTTTGGATTCTACAACGGTGGTTATCAATTCAAGTTGGCCCCCAACTCCTCCCTCGCTTTCGGCAACCCCCTCCTTCCCTCCCCCCCTCCCGGAAAATGCTCCGGGTCCGCAGGTCTCATGACCTACAGTGACGTCATGGACTTCTCAAAGTCTCCAAATGTACAGAAATTCTGGGACGCGTACAGTTCCACCCCCTTTTTGGCCACAACGAACGGTGACACTGTGGTCAGCTTTGATGACGTCACGTCCGCCACCATCAAAATGAATTACCTGGTTTTGAATGGATATCTCGGAGTTATGGCTTGGTCCAATGACAGAGATTTAACTCTGAGTAATTACATCGCCAAGAGGATTCTTAGCAACGAAACGGCCACTTCTTATTTGCAGAGCTTGCCTCCCGTTGCTGGTGATCAATCGTTTTATTTCGTCTGAATTTCGTGGAAATCTCGCTGAAATTTCAGGTACGGTCACATTCAACCCCACTACCCCCGCAATCGGGAGTTTTGTCACATTGTCGACACATAGTTGGGTGACTTATACTGCTCCGATGATGTACACTGTGTCGTATACTTGTGACACATCCCACGTCATCACCCCCATACACTCGGCCAACGGTGCCTCTTTGCAAATGTACATACTGTCGACGTCGACAAACACCACTGTGAACGTGACCGGGACGGACGCCTGGGGGAGAAGTGTGTCGACATTAATTAACCTCCTCTTGCTGCCCCCCACCGATAATCCAGCGACCATCGCGTCCAAGATAGTAACAAATGTCGACATGACAAACGTCAGACAGTGCTCCATCCTTGTACAAGAGCTCGCCGCACTCCATAAATTTCCGGGAATTTCCGCGGACCAGGAGATTGCCGTGACGTCACAGATTTTGGCTGTTTTCCAAAACATTTCTACACAGAATATTTCCAAGACTGAGGCCACCCGACGTGTACAGATTTTATCCGAAATTTGCCCGACAGGGGTGGCGTGCCCCATTCTGCAGAACATTCTGGGAACCCTGGGACAGATGCTCCAGACAGCGGAGCAGAATCAACAGGTGATGAACCACAGCAATGTCGGTTTTGACGTTTGACAGGCCATGGACGCGAACTTCGCGGCAACAACCGTGTTGTTGTTGTCTAACGCGCTGACACAGTCAGCTGCACTCCTGACAAAGAGAGCTGTGGATTACAAAAGTGTCATTTCAAAGGTAAAATGTTATCTTGATTTATTTTTATTTCAATTTACGAGAATTTAAAATTCAAAGAAAATTCATGATTGTAGATTGCCGACCAGTTGACGAATAACTTGGTGAATTTCCGGCCGTGTGGCATGCCTTCCATCTCGGTCAAAAACGAACTATTATCCATCTACACTTCTGTCAGAGACTCGTCACAAACCCAAGGCTCCATCTTAGTCAGCGGAAATTCCTCCGTAATTATTCCGGACGGCGTTCTGCATAACACTGGTGGTACGGAAATTTCCGTGAAATTCAGCTGAAGATTATAGAATGCTTCAAGATAAGATTCGTCACTTGGGGTGGAAATTCCCCGATGACGTCATCAAATACGTCCAGTCCCGTAATATCCCTCTCGATTTCTCCGGGAAATTTCACGAGTCTAAGCAACCAGATCGTGATCAATTTCGGTTTGACCTTACCTCCGGGCTCATATTATTGTGCCAGCCGTCTCAATTATTCGTACCCGTTTCACTCTGATACCTCCTGTCATTACAACGCCAAATCTGTCTCGTGCACATGTGATCACATGACAGACTACACCGTGTACAAATTCGCCGTCCCGTCTACAACGGCCAACCCCACCCCCTCCCCCTCCCAACCTTTCCCCCCTTGGGCCATCGTGCTCGTCATCATCGCCAGTCTCTTCGTTGTAGTGGCAATCGTTGGCATTGTGATCTGTGTACATAAAAAGAAGGAGGGGTACGAGGCGATACCCACAGAGCTTTTCCCGCCAAGACAGAATCTCGTTGTAGTCCCAGAACTGTCAAAAAAACACGTATTATATCCCTCCGAATTCTCCGAATTGAAAGAGATCGGACACGGCGCATTCGGCATCGTCTACAGGTGAGTTTTTCAAGTTGAAAATTCTTCAAGTTGAAAAATGCAGGGCACAATGGAGGGAGTTGACAGTGGCCATGAAGCAGTTGAAAACTGTCAATGCGTCAGAGAAAGAGTTGAAAGATTTTGTTTCTGAAGTGGATATCCTCAAGGTTTTTTTTTCTTGTTAAAAGATTTATTTATTTTTATTATTTTTACTATTTTATTTTATTTTAGTTTTAATTTATTTTATTTATTCTTTTAATTTATTTTAATTTATTTTATTGTCGATTTTTACTTTTTTTCTGAATTTTGAATAGAATTTGAGACCACATCCCAATGTCGTACTTTTCATAGGTGAGTTTTCCCCGAAAGTTCATTGAATCTGACCGTTCTAGGAATGCTCATACCCCCCGACCCCATCTCGATCGTCATGTACGCATTTTGGAACTACAACGAGACATTTTTAACACTCACAGCGAGTTCTGCGAGTGCGGGTCGATGTACAATTATCTTCGGGAATACAACTGTGATTCCGAACTGAAATCCTCGTTCATTCTCGGAATCGCCAAGGTGATGACGTCATCAGATGTCAAAATGACATGTTTGACATTGGTAGGGCATGTTGCATTTACACAAGGAGGGAATTATACACAGAGATTTGGCTGTCCGAAATATTTTGCTGACCAATGCACTGGTGAGGAAGCCTTTTTCAAGGAAAGATCTGACTGTTGTAGACGCCCAAAGTCTCCGACTTTGGCCTGTCAAGGTTACACGCAGATGAAACCACAGCCGCCCAAACACAGGTGAGAAAAGTCGACGAAATTTCACAATAGTGACGAATGCACAGACTGCGGTCGGCCCCCTCAAATGGATGAGTCCTGAAGGTATATGACGTCATAATACATCATCGTGACATTTTGACATTTCACAGCGATTCTGCACCGAGAATATTCTGTGAAATCTGACACTTGGGCCTTTGGGTAACTCATCAGAAATGCTTCAGAATTTTCATTGAAACTTCTAGTGTTGTAGTCTGGGAGATCCTATTTGTGGCCGACCCCTTCGACGGCCTCGAACCTGTCGATGCAGCATTAAGGATCATCCAAGAAAATCTGAGGCTGTTTGTGCCTCCTGACACTCCAGAAGTCTTCACCACCATCATGCAGAGTGAGAGATTCTATCTTTAGATGTAGTTTTTTTGATCTTTGGCACGGAAAGCCGTTGTGGTTGTCGCTGATATGAACAGGATGTTGGGAGTTTGATCCTGCACATCGTCCTGATTTCGTGGAGGTCATTCGCTCTCTCAAGCCAGATGAGAAGCCTTCTGCTTCTAATGACTACGATGACACCGAGATGCCCACCAGAGAAAATGAGATCATCAGGAAGGCCACTCTCTTTACTCGATACGATCCAGAAGAGTCAGAATCAGATTACTCATCACTGGCTTTGAAGGAGGAAGAAGATGTGCCGGTATACAGCCCGATCACTGGAAGAAAACTGCCGAATAATCATCGACATACATTGGGGAGAGCCCACATGGAGAGCGCCACATACGGTGCCCTCTTTGAATAAAAATTTGTAATGATTCAAACTTGATTATCTGTGAGGTTGAGGCCAACAGCAGGAGAATGAGAAGTTTCAAAAATTAAATTATTTAACAATATTTGATAAATATTTCACGATTGATTATGCCAATTTGACAGAATCAACATCAAACAATCAATGACAGAACAGAAGAAGGATGCCATTGGATTGCGTCTGTCCATCATTCATATGATGGCAGGCGCAGCTGCTCGTCTGACCACAGCCATTTCACTAGCTCCAGCCGATCTGATCAAGACGAGATTGCAGGCAACAAGAACACCACCTACTTCTTCTGGAATTTATTCAGTCTTTAGAGAGGTGGTCGATAAAGAGGGAGTGAAAGGCTTCGCTCGAGGAATTGGACCTCGATTAGTATATATAGTCCCATCAGCTGCCGTTAGGTGTGTATCTATGATCATTTTGGTCTTGATTAATGTGTTAAAGTTTCTTTTGTTACGAGAGGATCACTTCGGTGATCAAAGATCCTGCCGCCTTTGGAGGATATAACTCAGCCATATACCCTGTCATTTTCGTCACCATTGCAAGATTATCTGGATCAGCACTTCGCACTCCTTTCGATGTGGTGCGTAATTCACTGTAAATCATCACCAAATTCGAATGATTTATAGGTGCGGCAGAGGCTACAAATGTACGGCTCTGTTGGTGGTTCCACCAACAAGACAGCGAAAGAATATGACAACACATTCCACGCCATACGCCACATCTGGAGGACCGAGAGCTGGCGTGGATTATTTGTGTCGGTGCAATCCGCCGTGATCAGAGATGCACCTTATGCGCTCATCTATTTCACAACATATGAAGTCATGAAGCAGCTCCAAAAGAGTTATTTGGGGGTGGGAGGGGGAGATGGGGGTGGGAGGTCATAGTGGTGTTGTAGATTGACATATTCAGGCGAAAGAGAGGCGGGAAAGAGGACGATTAATGATGGGTTGAAGTCAACGAACCACGCCATCGCGGGTTCTGTGGCGGGTGATCTATTTTTAGAAACTGCTCCAAAGATTCTGAGAAATTTCTTAATTTGAATAGGAGTCATTGCTACCTCTATGACAATACCGTTTGACGTCATCAAAACACGCCTACAAACACAAGCAATAATGGTCATCAAAACACGCCTACAAACACAAGCAATAATGGGCGAGCAGAAATATAAAGGGGTCGTGCACACCGGCAAGACCATCCTAAAAGAGGAAGGGTACAGAGGCTTGACAAGGTGAATATAAAGATTTATTATTTACTGAACCGAAAAGGGGATTAGCAGCGAGGATTATTTACATTATTCCGGCGGCAAGCATTGTTTTCGTCACATACGAGCAGTATAAGAGGATTTTGGACAAAATTTTGTGAGATGAATGAGAGTACCAAGACGAAGGTATGAATAAATTACCAAGTATGTCTCTTCGTGATTTTCAACAAGTCTGCGTAGCTCAGTCGGTTAGAGTGTAGGTCTCATACCTACGAAGGAGTCATCCTAAGGTC
>KV921180.1:0-35185 GCA_002081555.1 Protostelium mycophagum | reverse complement strand
TCCAACCATACACAGCCTACTCATGGAGGCACTGCCAGGAGACGATCAATAGATTGCGGCACTTGGGACACGCGCCTTTCCCAAATTCTACCGCTCAGAAAGTAGAGCAAGAAACTTTTGTTATATCCTACGAAACATGGCGGCACCAATTTGGCGCAAAAGAGACAGAGTGAGTAACGCGGACAACACAAAGGACCAAGAGCACCCTGAAGGGGACGCTCCCGCAGAAGAACAGGAAACAGACTCCCTAAGTTCATTATCCATGGCCTCCACCTTCAAACTACCAGGCTGACCGGTGCCTAAACCGGCAGAGAACACCCCTCATCAGAACCTATCTTGTGGTCTGGGTGTTCTTTGTTTAATAAAAAAATTCTTGTTAGAGGTGTTAGAGTGTTGCTTTCTGATCCTGAGAGGAAGTCTCTGAGATTTGAAAGACTGAAGAGGACAGAAGGGGTAAGTATGAATGAACAAGGAGAGAAGCATGGCGGTAGATTGAGGAAAATGTTTGCTCAGAACCAAAAAGTTTTGGATATTGCAGATTTCAGATAAGTTGCAACTTGGTTGAGTTGACCAAAAGAGGACCATAATAATTGTCCCTCTCTGCTTTAGTACGTTTGTTACATTTTTTTATGAATATCTGATGATATTTAATGGTCCTCTTTGTGGAATCATTACAGCATTGACAACCTACACATTGCAACTCTCCTGCTTACATGATGTCAAACCTGACCTTCAACTTTGGAATTGGATCAAGAGGAACTCTCATCTGTGCCAATGATGAATTCCCATGCACCTAAATCTCTAAATTTGTTTGGATCTAGTGTAGCAGTCTTCTATCATGTGTCTGCAGTCTCTTGTTGTCCGGTGGCAGAATTATGTACAACTGCCACAGCAAGAGCAAAATCCTCTTCAGGTCTTTTTTTCAACTCGGAAATTAAAATCAACAAAACAGAAAATTAAATTTTAAAAAAAATTGAAAATTATAAATATCCAAAAATTTTGGGATATTTTTAAAGACATTTATTTTCTCAACTCAATTTGTCAGCTTACAAGACAGGAATTGAATGGTCCAATTTAGGTAAAAGACTCGTCTACAACTCTACTTTTCCTCGAAAATTTCTTCTCTATCTACAATCGGGAAATTTCTGAGAGAATTCAGGGCTGAAAATGTTGGATGAGGCAAGATGGGAAGAAGCATACAGGATGTCAATGGATTTAAGTTTGGTAATTTTTTCAATTTCAATATTTTTTTAATATTTTTTTAATTTCCAGAAGAAAAACTTCAGCCTTGTCAAACCTCTCTTATGATCCATTGTACATGCCAAGATTCTTCAGTGATCATGTTGCAGAATTGTTGAAACTGAGAATAAAATGATGTTTTGTAAACCTGAAGAGGTTCAACAATCATTATCCTTCTTCATCCTCATGTGAAGCTGTCCGTTTTGCTTCAAATGTAAATTAATTTAGTATTCTCCAACGTTGCGTCATCAACACAGTGGAAATAGCGGTCAACACAGATCTCCATCATATCTGCTGTAAGAAGCGCAATTTTCGCTTTAACCACTATTTTAATATTTCCGCGGGAAAGTCTCAGTGTAAAATGCTAATTTTCTTTTCGTTTTTCGTTCAAACTTGATAAAATTGTTAACTCGAAATTCGTTTCCATAGTTGTGGTTTGACAAGGGAAGATAAGTTTATCTTAGACAACATCGATGAGATCATCAGCTCTTGTCCTTCTCACTTTATTGGCTTTTGCATTGGCTGACTGCTTTCCACCTTGTGAGAACGAAGGAAAATGCACTGAACAGGTGATGCACGGACACCGGCCAAATCTTTGCTGACACAACAGCCAGACGGACATCGCCACTAATGAAACGACCTATCAGTGTAAATGCAGCTACTATTTTGTTGGACCGTCGTGCACGATTCCATGGCGTGATGACTCCAAGTAGGTCCCATACGATTTCCACATTCGTCTTCAATTATCTGATCTCGAACCAGCTGGATGATATATGTCAACCTCTATGTCGCTCTCACGGCGTTTTCATTCTTCCTGGTATCTTGCTGGGGCTTTCATGAGATGTATAAAGGTGGAAAGAAGTTTTGGACAGAATTCACCATCGCCACCTACAGTATCACAATGGTCGTCCTTGGTGCATTGAGTGAGTCTCTTTTTCAAGAAAACATGATCTGATGGTACAGTTCGAACTGTGCTGTGGTCCATTGATCCACACACACTCAGGGGAATCACAAACCTGTATCAGTACACGCCTCTATATTCCATCCCGATCATCTGTTGGTTTTCTGCTGCTTTCACAATGGCCGTTTTCTGGTATTTAGAAAATCAACATTCAAAATTTAAATTTTCAGGATGGAAACAGCATATGTAGCAGAAACACTGGCGTCTGCTGCTTTCACAATGGCCGTTTTCTGGTATTTAGAAAATCAACATTCAAAATTTAAATTTTCAGGATGGAAACAGCACATGTAGCAGAAACACTGGCGGACAGGTATATATTTCGGTTGTCCACATTTTAAGAGCATTCGTGTCTGACAGTGTGCAGCCAACGTTATGCTTCTTATAGTTTGGTGGTATTGGTATATGTACTACTGGTACCCACGACCATTGGGCAATCCATATATCCCAACTCATATACCGCGCAGGTCGCTTATGATGCCTGCTGCATCATCTTGTTTGCCATCTTCGTCGGCCTCACGTGAGATTGACATATATTTGATGATCTTGACCCATTATTTTAGAATATATTTTGGTGTCAAGATGGTGAAAATGTTCAGAGACACAACTAAGCTAGAGACTGTCAAAAGATTCTTGCGAAGGGTGTGTCCCATCATTTTCTCAGGGTACCCTGATCCTAATCACTCCAGATCACACAGATGATGATCGGCATGACCATCAATTTTATATTAACGCTCATCACCATGTTAATGTTTTACTTCGCGCCCGCAACACCCTACTGGTATATTTCAATCCACGTCGCACTGCGGAGTGAGTTTAGAAGTCTGATGTGTTTGTTTTGTTCTGCAGCCTTTCCACAAAGAAAGGATTCTTTGGTGTTGTAGTGGGCTGCAGAAATGCATTTTTCTAAATTATAGTTCTACTGGTGTTTTTGTGACATTTTTGATGATTTGCGGCAAAATCAACAAATTTGTTAACAAAGTGTATTATGTCACATGCACATGTGGCAAATCACTAAAGACTTGGCGCAAAAATCCAGAAAAGCACATCTAAAAGCACATTTTTATGTGACTTGTCTCGTTGTTTAAAACTCTCTTCTCTGAAAATCTGTGCACCAATGCAAGACTTTGATCTTTTGGATTTACGCAAAATAGTCGAAGAGATCTCCATATGTCTCTGCCTTCTACAAGCATTTTCGAGGAAAAGCAACGACACCGAAGAAGAGAGCAACACAATAGAGAGCAGGGGTGGTGTTCCCATCCCCGTCAATGCGGGAACTCCCAACATCAATCATACAGATTCATCTTCCATCGTGATGAACGACATGACCAGCACAAACACAAACACAAATACAGTGTCTGGAAGCATAGAAGGCGACCGGTCCAGAAGTGTAGAGGGTGACCGGTCGAGAGATACTCTCTCTGCACAGGGTGACCGGTCTGCAGAAGGCGCAAATACGGCTTGAGAGCTTTGGCATCGGAACGGTAAACTCGTACAATTATTTAAATCCAATAAAGAGGCTGGGCAGGCTCGTGAGAGATGTTTTTAACCTCGAAGAATTTCAATTGAAATTTATTCAAGGCGATTCAGGAGAGAGATAACGGCTGCCTGGTTCCTGACATAGCAGGAAGCACTGGTCTGCTTCTTCTCTACCATAATTGTATATATTGTACATCCTTCCTCCCTCTTTCTCAGCTCTTCAAACATGTCCTCGTCTGTAGAGGTGTCAGTGCTGTAAATGCAACTCATAAGCCACGGCGATCTCGCGTTCGTAACCGTGAAAAGTCCGCTCGGAAGAGAAATTCAAAATTTAAATACCCGTTGGATCGTTTCCTATGCACAAAACAAAATCTACATCTGGCTCAACGGTCATTATTCTCCTCACTACAGACCCTTTATTTATGCCCAATGGCCGCACCTCCAGAATTAAATGACCTCGTTGTAGATGTCTCGAATTCGAGTCACAAATAAACCGACCTCAACGGCCTTGCTGCCATTCAACACGTCTATGGGAAGGCCGGGCATATTGTGTAGATGTGCCAAGAGTTGGTTCTTTTGGTATTCACCAAACTCGGGATCAGCGTTGCGGTAATGCCACGTTACATTCACCTGTTTGAGGTCATCATGATGTGATGATGGCGCTCATACATACCTCTTTGGATTCGGTCTGTGATCCTGGTGTCCTCTCCTATGAGATGTAAATATGGCTCGTTGTAGATGCACAAAGAGTACGTACCTCGTAATAATGAAACAGTGATTCGATGTCAGCTTTCTAATCGAGGTTCATCGTGCCCAAAAAATCTTGCCAGTCACCCGCCTCGCCTTCTACAATCAGAATCTCCACGAATTTTCCATGAAATTTCCACGAAACTTCACCTTGCGCGCACTGCCTGAAAAAAAGCCCGTGTTCACATGACATCCCGATGCTGAGCCCTCCGAGCCACTCCCCGAGGGTCTTTCCGTCCCTCCCACTGATGACGTATACATGCGTGTCTTTGATTTGTGACAGCCTCTGTAATAGAGAGAGAAGGGTCCTGGTGGGTTTGGCCTTTCCGGGCATCGTTTGGAGTGGGGTCAGCGTTCCGTCATAGTCGAGGAGTAGGAGGCGCTTTTTGCTCTGTGATGGTGGGTTTTTATTAAATTGTAAATAAACGGCTGTTTTGTGTACAGAGATTGATTAATGATTGTTGAGATCATTCAGACAGACAAATAAACTATTAAATATCTTTGCAAAGTTATTTTCTAGATTTCTTCTGCATCTGTGTGTTTTGCAGCCGCAAAACACACAAAGTACCTCTAGAAAAATCCATTCGCTTTTGTACAGAATGACGAGTATAATCTTACTGCGGCAAAAGCACGTCCGATCTCTTCTTCCTTTGCCCGTACAAGTGGTCCTTCCGTCTCAGGTTGATTGTTTGCGATCTGTTCCACCTGACAATTCAGCGAAATTTCATTGAAATCTCATCGAAATTTCGTAATCACCTCGGTAAGAAGAGTGTTGAGCCAAAACTCTGATGTGTGATTGGAGACATAGTCGAGACAGTGGTTATACCTCACTCTCTTCTGCCATTCCGGCATATTCAGAGCTGTCAATATCGCCTCCGCCATCTGTACACACGTCAGTTTTGACGTGTTGTCATGGAGATGGAGGAGATCACCCCCGTCACGGTCCCAGGGATTGACTAATATTGTCCCGCTGAGGCAATGTGCGGCACCAGCCAATTCGCTCAGAATGAGGGGGCTCTTCTTCTCACGCTGACACAGCACGTACTCGTGACACGTCAAGTTCATACCTTGAAATTTCACCGAAAATTCTATGGTCGTATCAGAATGAAACTTACCGTCCCTCAGTGGGGTTTGTAGACCGACATCTGCGACTGCGAAAAGCGAGAAGACTTCTTCTGCTGTGACAGATTTGTTCAAATATTGTAGAGGTGTGTACCCAATGGTCCCGAATCTTCCGTTTATCCGCCCTATGACACGTCATCACGTGACCACCAAAACTTCCAGAAAATGGCGGGAAAATCTCACCTACTGTTTGGTCCACCTCAATACGTAAAAGACTGCTCTCCTCCAAAAGGGTGGAGTTCGCCTGGCACATCAAGATCATGATCACTTTCCCGCGCCATTCTTCATTATCTTCCAAAAACTTCTCATAAGCGTCCAACATCATCGGTATCCCTTTGATATACTCCAAGCGATTCCTGGTTAACGGTCACTTTTGGCGGGAGATTCGAAATTCAAATACCTGCTCACGATGACCTTTTTCCCTTGGAAAGAATCTCTCAACTTTAAGATTCGTTCCTGTGTTGTATCTCTGTTGAAAGCCTCTATAACTCCGTTCGCGTCCACACCAGATGGGTAAGCGTCGACCCTGACAAAGTGGTCCCTGCTGGTCCAAACACCTGGTTTTCCTCAACATTCTATAATAGTGTGGCGCTGCGCCACTAAAATATATAAAAATCGAGAAAATACCATTTTCTACAGGAGTAAAACCGAGTACTCTTGCACATGCAGACAGAAAATGTCTGGAGTCACTGAAAGTCTGCAGTCCGACTAGATTAGAACCTAGTAATCCCTCTAAAAGCTCATCTCTCACGGGAAGACCTTGTCGTCATAAACAATCATGATCGTGATCGTGTAGAATGAATTTTCTCTTGAGATATTTTTAAAGACATTGTTTGTATCTTCGACTGTTTCCAAATCTGATGACGCAGCAGAGCTGCGGATGTCCTCTGAACAAAAATTGTCACAGTGAAACCAGTGTTTAGAAGTTGATCGAAGGAAATGCAAAGTCTCACTTCTGTACAACTCTGTAGAAGGCCATGGAAGGTGGCAGAAAGAGGCAATGATTGCATTTGGGATGAGATCTCTCAAGTAAGTTGGCAGCATCATCAACATGTAGTCTTGTATCAAGATGATATCGCCCTTTCTATAATTTTTATAAATGTTCTCTGCAAAAATCATGTTGGCATCCTGTGATGTTTAGACACTCGAAGAAAATGCAGTTTGACACTGACTTTATAATCACGCCACGTAGATGCATCGAGATCATGGACGCCTTTGTTACCGTAATAGTGAAATATTGGCCACAGTACAGATTTTGAGTAAGAGAACCACCCCCTTAATGTTTCAGGAGATACTTGTATGGGCAACAATTTGTCATCGTCACTCAGTAGTGGTGAAGATTCCTCCACTGTTCTGCTGTCATAACCTACCCAAAGAACATCCCTTCCTAACATTTTCAGACAAGGTTACGTCACATTCATTTCTCACCTTGCTTTTCGAGACTCCGTCCTCCTGAGATCACACAGTTGTTATGTAACCCTACGTCATATGTTGCATCGTCTGATCGTCCCGTGACGTGAGGGCTTCCCTCTTCTGATGTCTGTCTGTATAGCGTATTCGTGACAAGTATGATCCTCGCTGGCTCTCGTGGTCGTGATTCAGTACTCTTGTCAACGGATCTTCTAATGCCAGGAGAGGTCAGAAAACCGAGTCGAGGGCTGGACATGCTCTTCTTCACGAGCGAAGCAACAAATGGCTCTCGGATATTTATTTTCGCAGCACCATGAAATATCGCAAAGAAGTCGGAACTACCCAAAACTAGAACGACAACGCAGGACCACGGGTAATTTGAGAAGTATGGGGAGTTATAGACATATCGGAGACGTGTATTTCTAGTAAGTTCCCCTGGGGAAGAATCCGAGCTCTTCAAAGTAGGTGAGGGTTTGTCTCAAGTCCTGCTCGGTCATCTTGGGGTGCTTGTAGGTGAATCCGGTTCCGGTAATCTTGTTTCCGTCGACGGAGTAGGAGTTGCTGTACAATAACTCCTCGTCGAGGTAGGGTGTGAGGGGGGAGTTCACGACACCCTTAGACTGTACACGTGTCAGTTTGACATATCAATCGTGTTGTCTTGTACCTTGCACAGCTCACTCCAGGGACCGAGATGGTTAGAGTTGGCGGTGTCAGCCACCATTTTCATGGCAACAGCAGTGGCCAATTTAGACTTGAGGTTACCCATAAAGTCGGTCTTGATTGCGAAGATGGACTCCAAGAGCTTGTTGACGTAACCTTGATCGGTATCTCCAGAGTCGGCCAAGTTGTATGTCTGTCCAACAACTCCCTTCTGGCTGAGGTGCCACAGGGCGGTGGTGACGTCCTCGATGTGGACAGTGTTGATTTTGAGATCCTTGTCCCATAAGAACTCCATCTTCTCGCCCAAGGACTTGTAGACAGTGGCAACAATGAGACGGGGTGCTGTTTTCATCAGATCTCATAATCCCGATCGGGAATCAAATCAATGAACTCACTGATTCCACCAACGTCACCAGGTCCATAGACAATCGCGGGACGGACAATAATGTAAGAAAGACTATATATTCATCAACGTAAAGAATGACACCATTCCGAAAACACTCACCCTTGGATCTTTTTGATCTCCTCCTCAGCGGCGAGCTTGGCCTTAGCGAGCTTGGTCCATGGTTTTGTCTTGTCCTCCTCACCACTTGCCTTCTATAAGATCGTTAGTCCAAAGAAGTAATAAAAACGAGCCTGACCTTTCCGGCATCGTAAACCTGAGCAGTTGAGACCTCGATGAATCTGCCAACACCTCTAGCAGCGGCAGCCTTTGCAGTCGTTGTGGAGACATCTATGATGTTCTCTTTGTAGACTTCTTCGGTCTGGCTGTATTTGGTCTCACCAGCGCAGTTGAACACGAGATCCCATTTGTAATCTCCATCATCAAAGACCTTTTTTGTCGATTCTTCCCAAGATCAGATCTCGATCATTTGAAATTCAATCAACTCACGTTCTCTGGCAAGATTGGCTTGTTTGAAATCGATCTTCTCAAATATGGCAGCGTGCTTCTGACTCAAACCGACCAGGGCAGGGAGACCCTTATCAGCTACACGAATGTGGCCAGCAAGGTTGTTCTCTACGAGGTAAGCAACCAGGTTTCTGCCCAGAAAACCGAGACCTCCAAGGACTAGAACGTTTGGCTTGGACATGGTTTTATGCTACAACTACGCATACAGGTAAGAACAAAGTTCGTCATCCTATGTTGACTCACCAAGTGGAAGTTTGATTTTTGTGAAAAGGGCAACCAAGCAGTCGACATGGTTCCGCATCGAAATGTAGACAAACTAGATCCAAACTCCCCCTGTCTTCCCCTCCCCGATCTGGACCACTTCTTTCCACAAACCAGAAGATCAACCTCTTGGTTTCCAAACAAAAAGAAGGCGAGACAAAACAGATGCTAAAGAGGATGTGCTTCTGTCAGTTATTGCTGTAGTTCTTAATCACAGGCAATCATAAGACCGTTCGTGAGAATTTACATGTGTAACATCATTTGAAAGCACCATTTACAACGCACAATGGTGGGCGTATATAAAGAAGATTTTTTACTGCGATCTATATATTATGGGATAAATTAAGTACAAGGGACACCACATTCTATATCTGGCCAAGTTCAACTGTGTTGGCGTCTGCATCGATTGCGGAGGGTTCTCTGGAGTTTGCCTCAGCGGATAGGGATACTGAAGCCTCTGCCGCCTTTGATGAGATCAAGGTCTGAAGAGGATCAGCTTTTGTTGCAAAGATGAGAATCTGTTTTACCTTGTCACTAGCGGCAGACTTGGTCTTCTGATCAGGTCTTCTGGACCTTCTGCTGCTCGTTCTTGTCTTCACCGCTGCCATGATCTCTCTGTGTTGGATCTGATTGATGGCTAAGAACATGGCGGGGACGATCTCCGTGATGATGAAACCGAGGAAGATGACGATGACTGGGGCATTAGAAAAGATGATGTAAAAGATGTAACCACAGTGAAGCAAAAAGGCAGCAGTGTAGATAGAGGTGGTCAAGGTGATCTGTTTGTGTGTCAGAAACATGATCATGACGTTCCGGTTTTGTCGGTTTGTCTGCGGCTTTGCCGCAAATCAGAAGCACAGACAACCACAAAAGAGGATACCCACCTTCTTAACACGTCCACCAGCAGATCCGGAGAACTTCTTGATTGTACTGACTCCAAACACCAAAAAGATAACAGCCACGGCCACGGACAGCACCGCGATGACCACCGCATAAGCGAGTGACAGTTTCCTTTGCATAGAGTCGTCCTCAGGGTAGATAATACTTCTACCGCAGTTGGGTTCGATTATGGGTTGGTTAAACTGGAAAAGCAGGACGATGATCAAGAAGATGATGTAGAGGATAACGTGGACGACGAATGCGCCGATGTTGGTGGACCTGCGGGAAAATCAATTTTTCAAGGCAGACCAATGGTTGGTGCCCGCAGCTCTGCATTGTTGTTTTTGTACTGCGGCTTCGCCGCAATAAAGTCAATGTAATCAAATCCTCTTCAGATTAACACAGCTGTGCGGCGCGAAGCGCCACAAACGCATCCTCATCCAAACAATGACAGAAACAAACTGACCTGTTGGTATACTTCTGTCGGTTGAGTTTGCTGATGGACATGGTGGCCAGGACAATCCAAGTCGAAACCAGCTGCACCACAGACGAAAAATAGAAGAACGTGGGAAGGACGATAAGCACATAATCCACGGCATTTGACGTGATACCTCCCGGTAAGAGGTAGAAATAGGCACAACGAGCTGTACGTCATCAGTTTTCCGCGAAATTTCATCGGGAATTCAACTCACTGATGGTGAAGAGGAAGGTGAAGGCCACAGTTACGTATGACTGGGCTTTCAGCTTTGTGGCTCTATCAATAAAGAAGAAAGAAACACCGGCAGTGATGCAAAACAGTGCTGCCACCAAAAAGAGTGTCGCCAGTGTGTACATCAGGACTCGGGTCGAGTAGCTGTAATATTCGCGTTGTAGATCCTTCCAGTTGGGGATATGGGAGATGTAAAACCAGGAGCTGTTGCGCTGTGGTGACACCACGGTGAAACACCTTCCGTTCGTGGTCTGGTCAAAGAAGGTGAACGTGTTGTCCATTGGGATCAGATTCGTTCCTGCGGAATTCACCATCGCCAGATCTGGGATCTGTCCCGGTAGTGGGCTCTGTCAAAAATGTCAGATCATGGCAGATCTCGTGAGAATTCACTCACTCTGAGGGCTGAATCTCCTGGGAAACAGACGTTGTAGTATGTGAAAGGCAGTTCTGTAACCACAGTAACACCGTTTGACAGAAGTGTTCCAATCACGGCGTCGTTTTGGTTGGTAATGTCGAATGCGGTGTATTTGTCAATCTTCACGAGGGAGTCTGCAAGAGAGGCAGTCTGCGTGATCTTGAAATTGTTTTCAGAATAAGCAAACAGCTGTATGGTACTGCAGGCTGTCGACTACAACGAGTCAGTCGAGATTCTCGTGAAATTTTGGGGAAATTACTTTGACAGATGTGGCGTTTGTGGTGACGATGACACCAGTCGTGGGGAAGGTGGAATAGGAGGCCTTGGCACAAATAGTTCCCGTTGCGGAGGCAATCTCTTGCAATCCTCCGCATTTTCCTGACCCTCCAAAGCAGCCGCAAGTCACAAACTCCAAGATCTGGGTTGTGGCGTCGTTACGGCATTGTAACTCTGAATAGGTACTGATGGCAGCCTTATAAGCTCCCGCGTTGCTGTCGCATGTCAATAAAACTCTTGCATCTACAACGACTCACTTCAGGTCGGTGATAAGGATGTAGGTGGCTGCGGTGGTGTTGAGGGTGTTCTGAATGAAAGCTCGTTGTTGTGTCCATTGAGCAGGTCTAATAGAAGGGCTAACCCATGTACCAGGATGCCAGATGTAGAAGCTGCGCCAGATTTAGAATGTTGAAGTCGAGTGATATCCGTTGCTATGACAATTTGTAGTGCACCTTCGTTTCGCATTTCGCAGATATATCGCAGAAATAACTATATTACAACTATATTACAATTGTACTCACTTGACCCATAATGGTGAGGAGACGGGTGAGTTGTATGGGCTGAGACAGTCTTCATAACTCTTCGGTGAAAACCCTCTGATCAACAATGACTTGGCCGGATCTCGATATTGTGGGTCAGGAAGTAGCTCCTGGCACCCGATGTATTTGTTGCAGTCTGCGGCGGTAGTGGCGGGGGTGATCCAAGTTCCGCCGGCAGTTTGGCAGCCGCTCTTGTCGTAAAAGTAGTCGATGCAGAGGTTGCCCGTGACAACTTGAAGTCTGGTTCCGTCGCAAGTCTGGAAAAGTCAGTGAAAATCATAAATTTCGAGAAAATTCGTGGAAAACTCACAGAGATAATTCCATCCAAAGATCCTTTGGGAAAAGTACAAGATCCGTATTCTCTCCCTGGGAATTGATTGGGGGTCCAGTCCAAAAGTCCGTCTTGGAATTGACATCTACGTAATTTAGCGTCATCTACAACGTGCCAAAGAAAATTCTTGCCTTCCCGCGGCGAGACAGCTCGCTTGGTCTGTGCAGATCTTTTCTGCGATATTGCACCCAACGTAATGTGCGTTCATGTTGCTGCAAGAAGAATGTCCAGTGTAACAAGCGAAGGCATCTTCAGTAGTGAGCCCTCCACAGATATTGGTAGTGGCGTAAGTGTGTCCCTGGGACGTACAATCTCCCGCGTTCAGTTGGTAGTAACATCCGGATGTGACGTTGCTAAGAACACCGGAGCAAGCTGCAGTGCTGGAGGGGTCGAAACAGTATCCACCGTCTGGTGTTGTCATGACATCTAAAATATAGCTGGATGGCCCCCAGCCACATCTCTCGGAACACACCTGGGTGGCCGAACACTGCAAGATCTCAGCGAGATCTCGTGAATATGTCTAAGACTCACCTGTTGTTGGTCCGCAGTATTGTTGAGGATATAGGTGGTAATGGGTTGGTCCCAAATGGTGGGTACTCTGCATTGATATGTGTTGGCACAGTCGCTCTGGCTCACTCCGGGGATCACCTCACAGAGCAATGCGTCATCACACACCATACAAGCGTACTGCCCGTTGTTACACTTGGCCATACAATCCGCAGCCGAGCCGTTACAAGTCGCCGCCGTGTTACAGTGGTAATTAGTCGTGTCGCAAGCCGCCATACTAAGGAAGGAGTTTGTACCGTCAAGAGAACCATAATAGTCCAGATCAGTAGTCTCTTGTAACGACAGAATGGACATGGATCCACCGAATTTGAAAGAAAAGATTCCCGCGACGTTGTAGATCCACCTCGGGATATAACGGTCCTGGTTGTAGGCGAAACCGGAGCGGTCGGCCACGTTGAAACATCTTGGAGATGTCAGCGAAAACTGAGAGAAAATTCGTCACCTCTGCCCCTTTCCGTTCAATCTGTAGGCAGTGGCCAAAGCGTCTGGGGTGCTGGACAACGGGAGGCCAACCAAATTGGCAAAGTACTGCTGGTCTATATTTCCCAAACCGCTAAAGACGCAAGTGAAATACATCTGCTCGAGTTGACTCTGTGTGAACTGGACACACTCCCTCGCTATCATGTCACAGGTGACCCCGGTGGGACAGTCGCTGTCTACAACGCAGGTGAGGTTCCCGCGCCCGGATCCGTACCACAGCCCAGAGCTTCCGTAGATTTGCTTGGAGCATAATCTCAATCTTCGGTAGTTGAGTAGTCGGTATTCGTCAGTGAGTTGGACGGATGTGGCACATCTAATTCCTTGCTTCTCTTGGAAATAACTGGACACGAGTGCTGAGACACAATCGGGTCTGGTGCAGACCTGGCGGACATTAGTTTCATTGGAATGAGACGCAGTATTTCTTTCAAGTGTATCTATTGCTGCAGCGGAGCTGCAGAAAATGCAGACATTGTGAAGACGTAAATCTGTCAACACTAACGTATAGCGACAGATGCACTTCTTCCCATTTTTAATAGAACAACACAGTGTCCGCATATCAACACTCGAAAGTAATAGACATTCACCTGAGGAATGATGGTAGAATTAGCAATAGCAGTGGGAAAAGTGAAGGTGTTGGCCAAAGAGCAGACGTCATTCCACGCGGCCTGTGCACTACAACACGGGTCCGAGTTATAACCCGGAGACCCTTCGGTACGGTTACACGCGGCAATCTACAATCGTCATCCAGTGTAATTCCGTCGAAATTTCACCTGGTAGGAAGCCGTTCCCAACGGGTTGGAAAAAGTATCCAAAGCACCGATACAGTCCTGATACCCGGGCAGAGTCAAGAGCGCCTCCACCTTTATTCTGAGGGCGGAGACGGATGGCTGATCCGTGGTCGAGTTGAATTTTCCCATCGTGGAAGTGTACATACCCACCACGTTATCATACGCTGACACGTTACAGTAAGGTGTCGGGGCCGATATCGGGACGGTCGCGGTGAGCGGAAGACCTGCGGAATTGACGATACCCTGTATGGACAATTGTCCGTTGAGGATGTCTTGGTAGCGGGTCACGACTGTCTCTTGGTATTGGGAGTAGTAGTCCAATAAGACATAAGTTGTGATGGTGTTCTGCTGGGCTGTGGGGTTGTAGATGGCATTGATGGTGTCCGTGACGTTGTTTACCGGGGCCAGATATTTCGGATCGGCGGCGGAGATCGCGTCTAAAAAGATTAGAAAACGATTAGAAAAAATTGAATTCGAAACGTACTGATGGGGGCGGAAAGCCACTGTGGGTAGGGGACCACCGGTGTTTGAAAATTCGTTGATGGGTGGTAGAAATCGGCACATCCATTCTGCTGATTATTTTGTGATCCGGGATCACATCGCATGGTGGAAGAGGGCATCTTTAAAGACACAAGAGTGGCATAGTCGAACCCTTCGTATGATTCCAGCTGATTGAACCTCTTCAGTCTGAATAAAGGGTTGGCATCGCTCAAAAATGTCGGAAGAGGTGTCGAGTCGATGACAAAATAAGTGGGATAAGCTTTGGCGGTTGAAGCAGCGACGTCTATCCTCACGATGAGGTAGCTGGTGCTCTGGCCGTTTACAGGGCAGAATGAACCGGTGTATTTCCTGTAGGCGTCTGCGTATTTAGAGGATGAGTAGATGGGCTTGGTCACATTCAGATCGGTGATGTCGTCGGTAAAAGACACGACGGCACCGACAAAATAGTAACGGAGGTTCATGGTGATCATCCGACAGCCGAGGAGTGGGTATGCATAGATGGTCGTCCCGGAGGAGGCAGATAGCTGGTATTGGAGTTTCTCCTGCATGCAAGGGAGGTTTCCAGGAGTTGGGGAAGGACATTGTGGGCTGTTTCAGATCAGAAAAGTGATGATTTATTCTGAGAAAAATGAGACTCACCCTGGATTGATCTGGGTGATGGGAACTCTTCTTAAAGTGATGGTACTCGTAGTGAGGGGGGTTGTTGTCCACAGACCAGAATAGAAGATGGCGAGTTCGGTTGTTCCTGTTCCAAAAGCACGAAGAGTAGAAGTATCCAAGGCCTGATTCCATCAGAAAAATGATCCAAAGACAATAGATGAAAAGCGCACCGGTTGACTTGGACAGACGTAGCTGTATGAACCATCGTAGAATGATTTCCAAAAATCGAATGGATTTTGGGCGTTTGCTGCCCAAAAAGGTCTATAATCTGCAGCAAAAGAAGAGATGGAAAGTCTCCCTTGTGTTGTCACCACTTCTGCGACCATGGCATTACACGGTTGATCATTATAAATCCTGAAAAAAAGGGCATTTGTTCCACTAAGATTAACGGTGAAGGGTTGATCGAAAAAAACCTCGAAAAACATGAGACATGAAAACATACAGATGGCAACCAACCTGGGTATAGTCGGTTCTGTTACATATGGTGAAGTTCGTCTTTGAATTTGGTTGCAAAGAACTTAGAGGGCATGGAGGACAACCAGGTTGTGTTATTCCACACGTTGATGAGTTAAGTCCCGAGTAATCACATATACAATTTGTTCTTTGTCCAGGTCTTGAGGCATTACAAAATTGACACGCCACGCCTTGGGGGAGATAGGCATCTTCTGAAAATGTGGCTCTCAATTTTGCAATGGTATAATCTACTCCGAGGACAGAAGACGTTATATTACTAACTAATGCTACTGGAGCGCTCGCTCCTGTTAACCGTTCACATCTCTTTCCAATCATAAAGTCTCTCAACAACAAAGAGGAACTTACCATCGGTATATATAAATAAAGACAATAATACTAGAACCAATGTGAGCTGCTGTCTGTTGGCCATTGGGCGGCGATGCTCTGATGCTCCGCCGGTCTTTTGTTTCGGGTTCGTACGCCGGAAAAATTCTATCGGTCTAGATCCGGTCTGCCAAAATGCTTTTTGATTACAAGAACCTCGCTAAGTGGCAGTCAGCCAAAGAAGTCGGGTTGAAAATCTCTTCTTAATTGCGAGAAGACACTCCCTGGCTCACTGCTGCAAATCTTCTCGTCGACTGAACATCGGGAAAACACCGAGATAACTATGGAAACCACAGACGAACGTTCGTTTTCGTTTGGAAGGAGATATAAAACGTCTTAAAGATGTACGCACTCGAGGAAACTGTGGGCTGACAGAGAGCACCACGCATTTATTTGAAGAGCTGCAACTGGCATAGGATGCTGCAAATGTCTTTTTTGGATTGTTTCCTTTCCCGGTGAGATCCCTCAAGGCCTCCTATGCAATTAATGCAGCCGTTGTCTGGCCCTCCTTGTGGTTTGGTTCCCTTCGGAAAATCTCGTTTGTGGGAGGATTCTCGTTGTAGAATGACAGCACTCTTCATCTTATCAAATTATTCATTTTTGATATACTTCATCTACAATCATGTCAAAGATGCATTCAGGACACAGAACAGCTCATTGCAAACATGGGCGCCAAAGGAACAAAAGAGGAGAAGAATGCATCAGGTGATAAAACATCACAATTTTAAACTGATGTCGCAGCCTCTAGAAGAGGAAGCAGAGAGGATAAACAAACAGCCCTGGTGAAGCAACTGCAGGCAGAAACGCACTGTGAGTCACGTATTTCTCTCAGCATCACGTTTAATGCTGTCAGTCGATCAAGTGGAAGTCACATCTTTACATGAGACCTTTATGAGCTTATCACAAAATGGAAAAGTTCCCCTCGACAGAGATAATTTCAAGAAAGGGCTTGGCCTCCTCCAGAAAGCTGGGCTTAAGAACCTTGATGATTCTCCCTTTGTTGATCGTCTTTTCAATCTCCTCGACAAAGATCGCAGTGGCACAATCGATCAGAAAGAGTTTTTATCTGGATTATCTCTCTTATGTAAAGGCACTCCAGAGGAAAAGTTGAAATGTGAGGTGATCAGATATGGAGGCATCGTTTGACAATCACAGTGTCCTTCCAAGCATACGACCTCGACGGCAACGGTTTCATCACAAAAGAAGAGTTAGCCGAGATGTTCATGTTCGGGTGGGAAGCAGGTTATAGAGCTCTCCAATCGACACAAAATGATCCTGAGGTCACCGATGAGTACATCAAAGAATTTTCACAAGAGATGTCTCATCTTTTTGCGGGTAAAGACATAACACATCACCATAGAATGAACCCATTCAGAAAACGCATTCGAAATTCTCGATCTCAACAAGGACGGGAAATTATCTTTCGAAGAGTTTAAAGAGTTTGCCCTCGCCGACCCAAAAATCACTGCAAGTCTCAACGGAATGACCAAAGACGTCTCGATTTCCCTGTACAAATAAAGAGGTGTATTTTCACAAAGATTTTTGATCTGTCCAAACATTATTCTGCACTCTTGTGTTTACAGCAGCCCCGAGACTCTAATGGCATTGATTTATTGTTTACTTGGGGTGGAAAGCCTTCGTGAAGCTAATGCAAGCCATAGTCTTATATGCAGATCGGTGTTCTCCCACCGCAAGACCTATACAGGTGTAGATGGGCTCGAAGATGTAAGACCTCTGGACTCTGTCGGGCTGTCCGTCACACACCACAAATCTGAGGACAATCTCTCTGGCGTCTGAGGTTCCAAAAGAAGCGATCTCTACGGCCTCCTGCTCGAACCTTCCGTAATTGTCGAATCTATAAATAATAAATATGTCGTTCTACAACGAGACAGAAAAAATGGCCCACTTTTTGATGGATTCGCAGCTGGTGTCACCGGTGGGGCCGACTTCTGCGAGAGCCTCTTTGGCAGCGCTCACCATTCCTGGGCTGACTCTGAAGGGAGGCAGTGGCTGTTGTGCTCTTAAAAATGCGATGGCGTCATCTACAGCAGCGACGCCCTCCTGCATGACGTCAATTTTTTTCCATAGACACCAGCCAACTGACCTCAGTGACAAGCAAAACATTAGTTCCGGGCAATTTGAGGTGCTTTCCGTTGAAGTAAGGTCTTCTTTCCTTTTCTAAAACTTCGGCGTAGCCGTAAGGATTAGTTCTGGCCCTGTTTAGTTCATGAATGAGGTTCTGCTCTTCTGAAGTGAGGGTGACTGGATATCCGGCAGAGTACTCTATGGGGATGGGAGGGCCCAGGTTGACCACAACGGGTGCGGGTGCGGGGGCACGTGCAGTAGGTGCAGGGCGAGGATTGGTGTATGCTGCCTGATGACGTCATCGCGTGATCAGATTGTATTGGTTTGGTATTGGGTGATGATTACGAAATGATTTAGGATGATCACCTGCTGAGGGGGCTGGTATGGAGCTGGTGCTGCGGAATAACCATAAGAAGGAGCGCCGTATGAAGTTTGAGGAGGGACATACGAGGACTGAGAATTGTAAGAGGATTGGGGAGGTGTGTAAGAGGGAGACGCTGGGTTATATGCTGGAGCGCTGTAAGGGACTGGCGCAGCGGTGTATGGTGCAGGAGCTGCGGCATATGGTGCGGGTGCAGGAGCAGCGACGTATGGTGCAGGAGCTGGTTGCGATCTGGGAACATAGGCGTTCACTGGTGCAGCTGCTGGAGGAGGAGCAGATGAAACCGATAATTCAGATAGGAGATCGTCAAGTTCATTTTTCCAAGCGTCGCTTCCTCCTGTGAGGATGAGATTAACACAACGAATATTTTGTTCTAGATTGTTCAATATTTCACGCACCTGATGCCTTGGGAGGAGCAGCCGCGACTGGAGGAGGGGCATATGTATTGGATTCCAAGCTGTGGTGCGAGGAACTAGATGGGATAGAATAATCCTCTACTGGAGGAGGTAATTGAGAGGCAGCAGAACTCCAATTTCCGCTGATGGGTTGTCTGGGCTGATCGAATCAATAACTTCCAGACGTGACAAAATGGAGAGTCGATATGGATGTCTGTGAAAAGAAATAAACAATAGTGACTTACATAAGCAGTCGATTGAGGGCGAGAATCGGAGATTGGAGGTGGTAGAGAGTCCCTTTGTGCGGGCTTCGCAGAGCGATCGAGTTCCTCTAAAAGATCGTCGAGATCAGCAAGGGGATCGGCCATCTTGTCTGTGTTTGGTCCGAAAATAAAATGTGATTCCACCAAAAAGACAACCGATTTTTTTGGTTGTTTTTTGATCCTGCTGTTCTGAAGAAGGGGATGTCACCACTTCCAGGCCTCTCAACAGAGTGATGTGTGGAAGGGATGTGAAGGATTTTTAGAAGCCAGTGATTTATGGTGGTCGATTCTGCAGGTGGCAGGTGGCAACACCGCGTAAATGCGATAAATTGTGCCTGTTCAAAAAAGGTTGTGATTCTCCACGCATAGGTTGAATCTTCCACAAGCGCACTAAGTGAATAAAGAATCAAATTATGAGAATAGATTTGAACCTTTCTTTGCAGAAATTCAATTTTTGTCGATGTGAGCAGATTTTAATTTTCTCGTATATACTGTGCAGAGATCAAGTGACGATGAACAAAAGTATTTATTAAACATCTCATACAAATGATTTGAATTGCCCGTACAGGAGCTCTCTGAACATCATCTGTGCATGTGCGGGTGATCCTCTCTGAATCCTCAACATAAATTTACAATACTTCGGGTCGTCATTAGGCCAGAGCTTTTGTAGTCCGTTGAGGGCATCCTTGCCAGGTATGCTCCTGTCTGTAAGTTTTAGCAAAGAACGTCTCGTTGTAGACTTGCCTTTTTCCATGACGCGCTCTGCGATCTCCAGATGCTCTGCAATTTTAGAAATACCGAGCCTCTCGCACATGCGCAAAACAACAGAGTCAGACCTATTTTTATTATCAATATTTCAATTTTACATTTTTTATGTCATTTTTGCGAGGCTGGGTTAAATGTTTATGATATGGCAATTTCAAGTACGGAAAACTTGCCTCTCATCTTTTTGCAGGACAAATAACATACTTGGGCCAGTCCTGAGATATACTTTTACTTCCTCCATATCAACTGTGAAGGCTTCTTCTGCTGCTTTCTGTTGCACCTCCTGATTTACTTTCACTCCTCGCATAGTGGTATAGGTTTCTGTCACCATGAGAATCACCATAATTTTTGAAATTCCTCAAAAGAATGGACCTACCTATTAATTCGGCGTGATATGTGGGGTATCTGCTCACGTGATCCAAACTGGATATTCCCATATTGTCGATCTGGTGGAGATCTGCACCCATCTCCAACAACATGGACGTGGCCTTGTCACACCTAAACAATCATTTCCCGTCAAAAAGATTTGAGTTTTGCACCTCTTCTGGGTGGAGATATGTAATGGGGTCTCCCCTCTTCTGTTTTTAATGTCTATAACTGCTCCAGCATTCAAGAGGTACCTGCGATGTCAAATTGACACATTTGGCATATTTTCTATTCACCTGACAATACCGATTGCAGATGGATTCTCACAAGCTCCATGAAGGGCTGAAGACCCCGTCTTAAAGTCCAAAGAGTTGATGTCCTCACCATTAGCAACCAGTTCCATCAGGTCATTCATCCTGTCAGATCTCGCCGCGTCGTACAGCCTGTAGAAGTTCACCTCAAGTCCATCACATCACGACGCTACCTCCCATCCTGAGGGAACTGTGGCCGGTTGCGGGAGGTGCCTCTGTAAGTGTTCGTAATGGACACAGAGACGTGTTGATTTTTGTGCTTGTGAAGTGGGTCCGGAAACTGTGGTCCACAAGCTTGTAAGTCAGCAGGAGCCATGGTGGGCGAGGTCTCCAAAGTCGGGCTGGTCTCTTTGATGGCGACGCTGATCATCATTAGGACGGGTAAGCTGTTCTGTCGGTTCGACGAACAATCATATGGAAGATATTATGGCTTTATTTGAGTCGTCATGGTTGAAGCTCAAATCGAAGAATTGTACATGTTACAGATGAAGTGACGTACTCGAGGGCAGCTTCCAAAGAAGCTATGCTTCTGTGATTCAATTCTGATTGAGTCTTTTGGATTTGAGATTGGATGCTGGAGGAAAGCGAGTAGTCCTCATTGTCCACAGCTTTCTTCTTTCTGCTATTGAGATCTCTCAACTTGCTAGATAAGCGAAGACTCTAATCATCCTTAGTGATCATTGTTACACAAGAACATCACTTACTTCTACGTCGTATTCGTTGAGCGTCGTCCTGTTGCTTCTGTGTGTCATTGTGTGGCGTTCTCATGATCCACCGAGAAAACCGTCAGATGGAAAAATATTACTTGGTGTTCACTGGAAATGGGCTCCCAACTTCCACCCCCTCCCAAAAGGCGGTTACACGGTGGGTGACAAATTTCAATTTGAAAATTAAAAATTTCAGCTTTCGCGATGTCGGCCACGTGACACAAAAATCACATCACATAATGGACAGCGAAGAGAGAGTCAGAGTCCTCGAGAATGAGTTCCTTCAATTAAGCAAGGACCTCAAAGAGATCGAGAGAGAGATGGATGATGAGCCCGAACCATACAAAAAGTGAGATTTTTTAAAGAGAACCACTGAAATGAGAAAGGGCTCTGAAGAGAAAAGAACGCGACGCACTAAATACACAAATAGAACGCAAGAGTAAGCTCTGATTCTGATCATAATTTTAATTCACAGCTGATATCGATAAAGAATTTGAGATCAGACAAATACGATGGGAGAATTCCAAAAGAGCCTTCTATTCCGTTTTGATTCTGATATCACTGGCCATCACAGCCGACTTTTTGGGTCTGATCGACCTCTCCCAAATGATCACCGCGGCATTAAATCCTCAACCACGGAGGAGATAAACACTTTTTAAGACTGTATGATTAGAGCAAGGTTTGGATGTACATGTTCCAAGTGACGTTATTCGCTCAGGAGTGACAATCATCATTTCGGTTGAGGCCGAGAGAGGAACACTTTTCTTGTGCACAATATTTCATCCCCGTACATATATAAATGTTTAAAAGCAGCAGAATATAACATCAAAGGATTTTTAGAATGGATATTGTTGTGAATATCTGTCTGTGAGTTAGAACTCAAGTGTCCCTGAAGATGTTCTTTATTGTTGCAAATATAAAAAACCAAATACAAAAAATTTTCGTCAGTGATATTTCATTTCATTTTATTCAAATGAGTAAATGTAAATCATCAAAGGTGAACCTCATTCTAGATTACTTGTGGTGGTGAAATCTTCATAATATTATGGTGGGGTTCTCTTGGTCTTTGTGTCTTTGTGGTCACTCCTTCTCTTTGGTGTCTTTCTGTGTATTTTGAAATTTCTGTTGAACTCTCTTACCTTTATTCTGAAGTTGTTCAAATGTGATTGGAAACTGTTTATAGTCCAAAAATAGTCATATAATTTAAAGTCAATTCTTTATTGTATTTTTGTTGATTTATTTATATGCATTCTACAAGTGCCACATTTGTTACGACCATTCGGTGAATCGTCAACGGAAGAGACAATCAGACAGAAGAAAGCACAACATGAGCATCCCAAGAGCAGAGAAGACTTTCATCGATGATCCGACAGACGTCGAACAATGGTATCTTAAATATGGCTGTTGCATGTTCTTAAAATGTTTAGGTACGAGAAACTGAAAGACTACACTTTTCCCACCACTTTTTTACCTCTTTCCGAGCTGGAGGCACAATGCATCGTTGACTCTTATGATGACAGAAGACATCATTCCACGAAGATATCTTCCGATCCACAAAAGATCGCCGCATTAGAGTCTCTGAAAGAGCGAATCGATCAGGTATTAGATCTTCACCTAATGCACTTTAACATGATGATACTGTTGCATTCATATTCTATTTGGATTACCTTAAATTAATAAATGTGCAGGAAATCAGAAAGTTTGGAGATAAAGGTGCTTTTGTGCGGCTTTCCACGAGAAGTCCAAAAGACGTCGTCCTCAGCGAAAAAGACAAGGTGAGATTTAATTCCACATCCGTAATTACTGATTGCACTCTCGACATGTCAATGATGTCATCTTTCGTCATGTCGACGGAGTGTTGTAGAGGCATCAACTGCGGCAGAGCCGCAGCAATACAGTTGCGATTCAAACACCATCGATTCGTCAGTTAAACATTTAAAACTGCAGCGTGTACTCATTGTGCACTGTGATAGCGACTGCTGCACTGCTCCTGCTGTATGGAAATCCGCCTGTTGTAGCTCTTCCACAATGATGACAATCACATCAGGTCCTCCGCATTTTCGAAGAAGAGAAAAACATTTTGGACGCCGGAGAGAGCATAGAGAAGTCCATGATTGCCATTGTCAGGGCCGCCATCAAGGCGATGCGCGTCGACTCGGGAGCCGAAGCTGTCGACTATTTGTGCCGGAGCGGGAGGTCCTATCAGGTATTGCCTCGTTGTAGTTGTAAGATTTCACGAAAACGAATTAATTAAATTCTCGGGTTGAGAGTTGTAGATGACCTTTTCAGGATTTATTCGTGAGGATTTTGAATCTCGGCGGCACGAATAATTGGAACATGAACATCGTCATCCGACAATGGTCGTACATCAATTGTAGATCCTCGTAATAACTCTCCCAGGACGCCCATCCAGCCAGAATGGGAGTTTCGGTCTTTTATTCACGAAGGAAAGATGACAGGCTTGACACAATATTTCAAATCTTGCTACGTGAAGGAGATTGCAGCCAGCAAAATCGACATACAGAGGAGGGTCTTGGATTTCTTTGAAGAGGTGAAGCCTGTGTTTAGCGATGTAGCTGACGAGTTGTAGATTAAACCTCTGATTTCAATGTCGAGTTACACCGCCGATTTTGCTGTTGGTCCAGACAAGGTGATACATCTATTTTTGAAGAACTTTGATTTAAATAGATCTACTTGATAGAATTGAATTGTTTCGGGCCGTCAGCCTCCCCCGCTCTCTACAACTGGGCAGTCGATGACGTCATATTACGTGAGGGTCCACTACACATTCGGGTCCTCGAGAAGATGCCAGAGCGACCGAAATCTATGCTTGCCGCACCACTGCGGCAGATGCTGGGCTGGGAAAGTGAGCCTGAGCCTGAGCCTGAGCCTGTAGAAGAAGACAAAAGAAGATGTATAATCATGTGATAATATAAATTTTATGACTCTATTTGAATTTTAGAGGTGTTTTTTGGCACATGCGGGTCATCGAGATGAACATTTTTAACGCGTGACCTTCATTGTTTTACATGTTGTGAGCGAACAGGATGAGGCAAGCGGTGCTCCTCCTGCTTCTATGTGCTACATGATGTCAGAGATGAAGATGGAGCCAGAGGTCATCGCGTTATGTTACCGAGAGCGGATCGGACTCCGCAGGGCTATAATAAACACCTGCAGGTCTGTCATGTTTCAATGGGTAATGAGTGTGAATGACTGATTGTAGATGACGAAAAGCGACCATCTATCACATTGGAAGTGTTGAGTGCACAATGAAGAATGTTATTTTTGTTGGGATGACTAAGTGCAGTATCTTGTGCAAATTGGTGCACAAACATTGTTATTCGTTGGACTTCCATACGACTATTCGGAATCATCACAACATGCACAGAGCGAAAGAGTTGAGATTGATTGTGCCAGGTCTTTGTCATATTTACTGTGCGAATTCCTTGATCTCAATCACTGGTCTCGGGGACGACACCGAAGGTCTTTGCTTGGGTGTTGTTGGCCTCGGGTTTCTATTCGTCCTCTCCATCTTGACAAGGAGAGGCACTTCAAACTCCTGCTCCACGCCTGACAGCTTTTCTCTCACTTTCATCAGCAGCTTCAACTGGATGATGATGAGTGATGTATAGACATTAAAAATCATCGAAACACAAAGTTGCTGGTGACGTGGCACCTCACCTGTATTGCTTCCCCTGGTTTCGTAGAGAGCCTCATGACACAAGTGACCGTGTTCAACTTCCTGGACACGACACTTTCACTCTCTTTCTTTCTGAGAGTCTTGATGTCTTCAGACTCATCGTCTTCATCATGTTCTTTGGGTAAAATGAATGTCTCGAGGGGAAGTCCTGACACCTTGAAAGAATCAGAGTTTAGTTTTGTGATGAATGGAATGTGATGAAGAGTTTTAGACTTTGGAAGTGGATCAGAGGCCTCTGGCTTTCAAGACACTGCGAGCAGTCAAACCTCGCAGCCTGCGCGTTAATTCCACGTCAGTTACCGCGGGTCGCGGTAAGGAATTGCAATGCCTCGCGCTGCGCTTGCCGCGAAGATGGCTTCACCACAACAAACATGCACATTGTTTCAGAAGCAAAGTTTAGACACTCACCACAGACTCATGTGTACAAGTGATCGTGACGTGGCAATGCGTCAGCATCGGATTACCCAGTTTGTAGAAAAAATCGCAGACTGTGGTGCCAGACTCGAATATGGTGTTGTGACATATGGTCATCTACAACGGTCATTTTCGTTTCTTTTGAATTTTGGCGGGAAAATTTTCGAAGACAAAAAAAAACGTCGTAAAAATTCTATATAAATATTTGACTCGTAATAATTTTCGAGAACATTCTTAGAAAATTCTGAGAGAATTCACCCTCGGCATGTACAATACGGCGACGTATTGCCTCTTATACTCTCCCTTCTGTGGGTTTAAATCCGGCTTAATCAGTATCTTGTCACAAAATCCGCAGTGTTTAGAACGCCTAGAAATCAGACTTTTTCTCACGGGTAAAATTTTTCTAAATTCAAATCAGAATATTCTAAATTCGGGACCTTCAAAAATCTCGAAGGAAATTCCGCTTTCGAGGAATTTGACGGGAAATAATTGGTTCGTTGTAGATGAAAAATAAATTACCCGAAATCTCTGAATTGTAGCGAAGGGTGCAAAAACCTCTGCTCTGGTGTGGAAATAGTCGACAGGTCTAAATTAATATCTCTCATTCTTTCGAGTAATTGTTCCTCATCATTATATTCTAAAGATTATTCAGTTTACAGAGTTGTAGACCGAGAATATTCGATTTTAATTGCATTATTTTTCTTTCGGTACAAAAAAAATCACAAAAAATTTAATTGATTTCTTGGTGACTCACCATGAGGCTCAGTCCTCTTCTCTTTATGGTTCTTAGCCTCTAAACTCTTCTCTACATCTTGCCATTCCCATTGAGATGACGGCTTCTCTGTGGTGCTCATCAACTTCCTTCTGACATTTGTCCTCTTTCCTTTCTGTAACAATTGTCATTCAACAAAATGTAAACAGATGAATTAAAAATCAAATCAATTCGGTCTGACATTGAAATAGAATTGATGATGAGACAAACCTTCTCGCGATCCTCTTTTTGATACTTCTCAATCAGTTGGCCGACGGAATCTTTTGGTGCGTTATCTGGCTTCACAATGTAATCAGAAGCAAATTTGTCTCCCATGCTCAAAAGTATCAGATCATTTGTGTTGCCAGCGGTCAATCCTATGTCTATGCTGTTCCATCTGCAGAAACCACACATTAGGTATACCATCTCTTCACCTAGATCAGGTCAGATTGAACCTCCATGATTGATCCCACCATTCTTGTCTGCTTGGACATGATATGTCAGCGCCGAGAAGCAGCAGGGACATTCAAAACACTTCTTGCAGCTGTTTCTGAAATGCGATACCTCTGAACTACTCATGTTTTCCAAGCATTGAGGGCATGAGAAACTGTCTATCTCTTGGGTGATACAATCCAGACATCTTAATTTAATGCAGCCAAGACAAAAGTATAGACTCGAATCTATCGGAAATCCACGACCGCAGTCGCAGATGTATTCTATCGATGCCATGCGGAAAATAATGCAGCGTAAGTTTTCCTGCGTTGTAGACATTCATCTTTCATCACGTGAGTTTCTCAACTTAAACACAGACATCTTTCACGCTCCTCATCAACACAAAGACATAGTTTTTAATTGTATGTACGGAATGGGAGGCGAAAGAGAACTACAGGTATTTGTCACGTGATCATCCTGATGTGATTAAAATGGTCAGGCTCATACAGTCGAGAGACGACCCATATCACGTCCTCCATCTGGCAATCAGACACCATCGATGAGTGTGTGGCCAAAGATCATGGCAGCAGGAGTGGGATCCTGTCTTTCTGCTGTTGTGGGTACGTCAAGACTTCTTACACTTGTTGATCACAATTCATGCTGAATCGTGATGTAGTCTGTCCCTTCGATGTCGTGAAAGCCAGACTTCAAGCACAGACACATACATCCTCTTTACAATTTAATGGAATGGTGGTGAGTTTCTGTGATTTCATGATCTGATCCAATGATTGATCATACAGGATGCTTTTGCGAAAATCTCGAAGCATGAGGGATCACTAACATTATGGAGAGGTAGTCGTCTTCATGTATCACAATTCTTAAACTTGTAGGGTTACCTCCAACACTGATGATGTCTGTCCCTGCTGGTGCTCTGTATCTTTACATTTTTTACGGATAATTTAAATTTGAAAATCATTTTTCAACTTGAAATTTTTTGAGTATCTGATTTTTCCTTGACTTTTCCAAGATATTTCACGTCTTACGAATACTTAAAAAGCTATTTTCGGACACATACTGATTGGGGTTATATGCTTGTTCCCATGGTCGCAGGTGACTTGGATTTTTTCAGAGTGATTTTAGTAATTGATTCATGACTTGAGTCACAGATTTTTTTGAATTTTCGAATAAATTGAATAAAATATTGATGCTAAAAATAGGATTCGGAGCACGCGCGGTGACAGCCACAATCACATCTCCGTTGGAGATGTTACGGACTAATCTACAAGCCACTTCTCCCTCAAATTTAAAAAACGAAGGTCAGTTGTAGACGACATCTCCTCATACAAAAGATTCGCATTCTAAAATAACTGTATACTCTCAAGACCTCCAAATCGTCGAATTTCCACGAAATTTCCTGAACTTCCTCCAGGCGTCTGGCAGCTCAGCAAGAAGATCGTGGCACAGTGTGGTATAAGAGGACTATGGGCTGGGCTACCACCGACACTCCTCAGGGATGCCCCCTTCTCAGCTATCTACTGGTCGACATTCGAGTTTTCGAGGACAAAAATGGACGGAAAAATCCAAACGCAATTTCTGATCGATTTTGTGGCGGGGGCAATAGGCGGTGGGTTCTTCACTGAATTTTCTTCGAATTTTCTGAAACTGATTTTCTCAGGCATGATTGCGGCTGGATTGACGAATCCTATAGACATCATAAAGACGAGGCGTCAGATGCACTTGGGCAGCGGTGAAGGGATGCCGCCGAAATCTGTCGAGATTCTGAGGGTGATATACAAAGAGGAAGGCCTGTCAGGGTTTACTCGAGGTCTGTATCCTCGTGTTGCAAAGGTGAGGTTTCCACGTAATAACACGTCAGCAACAAGAAGGATTCATTTGACAATGAGCAGGTCGCACCTGCATGCGCGATCATGATCAGCTGTTATGAGAGTTGCAAAAAATATTTAGAAGTAAGTCCACTTTTAGCAAGCTTGAGCTTGTGAAATAACAACTTTATAAAATATTCTGAGGCTGTTTAGAAGTGAAGGAGTTTTGGCGGAAAGATCGAAATCACGAATGACTTGGATAGCACGCCACGAATAAAGGCAGGACGCATGAATTGTTTTCACATAGCAATCATTGTGCTAAGACATGCACGTGTTGACAGATTGATCACTGGTCCTCTTTATCGTTGAAATCCTTCACATCTTGCAACGAAGTAGCTCCTCTGCATCTTCTTTTGCGAGTTCTCCCTCGGCGCCAGCCGCCGCCAAGAATCCAGTAGATTGAGCCCAAATGACCTGGATGATCAGTCCATAAATCCACTGTGAACATCTCACCTGCGCCATGAGCGTATTCGCATCTCCTGCGACGTAAACCCCGTCCTTGGCCTTGTACATGGGAGCTTCTGTCTTGATGACCCCACCTGCTGTGATTTCTAAATGGAGGGACTTCACAATTTTTTCAGCGTGGGAGCTGACTGTTCTGTTGGGTACGCTCAGGATCGCGTAGAATTTGTGGCTCTCTCCATTCTCTAGAAAAACCTCCACCTGACGGCATGTCAAAAGTGTCAAAAGTATCAAAGTGATACCTCATGTTCCCCAACTTTCTCCAAGCGGATGACCTTTCCATCGATAAATGTGATTCCTCTCTTCTTCAACAAGCTGGAAGTCCTCTCGTCGATGTGTTGATCTGTACTCAAACCGTTACTGAGTATCTTGATGTTGTTTGTGATCTTATAAAACTTGTCCGTCACTTGATGCAGCGCCATCTTGTTCGGTAATGCTTCCTCCCCTAACATCACCGCGATTGGCTGGTCAGCGACTTCGTATCCGTGACAGTAAACACAATGAAATATGAGGGTGGCCCACAATAGCTCAAATCCAGGGATGCTGGGCATGACATCTTCCGCGCCTGTGGCCAGGACCACCTTCCTGCACATCCATTCTCTTCCTTCATCATTGCGGAGCAGAAATTTTCGACCAGTCTCCACCTCCTGCACGTCATCCACTCTGGTGTCAAAAATGGATACGTGTGAGCCTGTTGATCGTTAGTTTGTACAGCCAACTGTTTCAATACCGTATGGACTGTTGGGGGATAGGTCAGCCCTTGCCCGAGCTCGCCAGTCTGCAGGGTTTCCTCCTTCAAATCCCAGGACGTTGTGGAATTCCTTCACTTTAGCATTGCGATAAAACCCGCTGTCAAACATCGCCACGGTTCTTTTAGTTCTCGCCAAAGCGAGTGACGCGGCAAGTCCTGCTGGACCACCGCCTATGACTGCGACGTCGAGAAGGGGTATGCTGTGGTTGAGAGCTTGCATTTATTTTTTTGCCTTCCAAAATACACAAAACCTCTCCTTCCGAAAATTCCGAGATTCCGAGCGGCACCTGCCGCATTTCAGGCAGGCAGAGTTCAATCAGCAAGGAGACATTAAACGAGATCGTGATGCTGAGTCAGTTCGGTGTATAAATAATATGGCTAAATCGTTAAAAGCGCCACAACTCTTGTCCCGCTCCAGAGATCTGATAACATCAATATCGACAAATAAAAATAAATAATAATCTTTAATCAGCTGTAGATGGTGGGAATGCCTCAAGAATGCACAGAAACAAGATTGGCGAAATGTTTATTGGTGCATATCATACAGCCAGCATTGCACTTTACATCAACAAATGCATACTATTCTTTGTTTGGAAATTTACAACCAAAATGACCAAAACAAAAGCTAAGGGCTTTTATCCGTCTAAACTGATGTGGCAACTCCTTCTCCGTCAATATACTGGAACCCAAGACCGAGCAGGACTTGAGACAAACCCTCATCTACTTTGAAGAGCTCGGATTCTTCGACACGTCGTCATGTCTATAAGGATTTGGGATTAGTTTCCTTCACGTCTGCCAAAAGTGGTTTTGTTCATCATTCAATCTTTGCATCACCGATGTTGATCAACCGAACGGCGATGTCGACAGCTTTAAAAGAAAGTGCGATCTACAACGATACATCCTGTATTCCTGCAGCGTTCACCAACTTCTTTGCCACATCACAAAATACGTCCGTTGAGGCGATATTGAACAGAGGGAACCATTCTAAGCCGCTGGGAGAGGTGTTGCCACGATGATGTGCCATCTTGCAAGGTTCCCGAAAAAGGTGTCTGTTCTCGTTGAGGAAAGAGTTTGCAGAAGTGGTGGGCTCTGGTACTTTGAACTTTTCTAAAGAGTGTTGTTTGTACACGGTACCATCTTGTACCTGAAAAATCTCAGCATCCAAATAAATTTTACTTTGAAGAATAATAATAAAAATGTGAAATTACCTGAAAGTTCTGGACGGAGCGGAAAGCTTGGCCAGATTCGGTGATGTCAAAGACTTCTTTAACATGGGTCATCTGTCCTTTGGCGCGTGTCTCTACAGACAATGTAACGGTTCTGAGGACTGAAAAGACCTCTTGATACTGAACAGAAAGCTCGCCAAAGCCGGGGAGACAGGGTATATTTGTGTGATCAATGTCGCCCGAAAGACTCTTGAACTCAAAGAGGAGCAGGGCGTCCTCTGAACATTTCCAGCTCATGATATCTGAAATCGTGATCTGGCCGCCCGAAAGGTCAGACATGTATTGCCCGAGAGAATTGAGCGAGGAGAGACGTGTAAGAGGTATGAAGGAGATTATTGATGGCCATAAATCCTGATGGATGGAGGCGATGACCTGTCTCTTGGTCTCCAGCAACACATCGGAAGATAACCACGCGTGGGCTGCGTCCTCTGCGGCAGAGCGACATGTAAATGTTCCATTATTTGTTCGTTTTGTTGCGATCCAAGAGTAGACGAAGGTGGGGGAGACTTCGTTGGGTTCCTTGTAATTTCGGTAGAATCTGAGGATTTCTGATAATCTGCCGCTGACCAATAAAGAATGTATGGCATTGGGATCCTTCTGAATTTGTGCCTTCTTTTGAGAGAGTGAGGTGCGGCAACCAATTGAAACGGTATGACTGGACGTCCTCGAGGCGGTCTGTGTCATCTTAAAGAAGTTATTCTGATCGACTAGGTGTGCTTGTGCGAGTGAAGTCCTCCAAAGACTGCTCAGAAGAGTGAGTGCGGTGACCCTCGAGATCGATGACGACGGATCTCTGAAACCTTTCTTGGCTTGTTCTTCCGGTGCGTTTTCCCGAGATTTTCGAGATTTGCAAAGAAAGCGGGAATGTGAAGAGGGCGCTGCGACAGAGCAGCGAGTGTGAGTCGGTGTCTTAGAAGTGGTAGGAAACTTGCTCCGTGGAGAGGGAGGAGGGTTTTGGAAGGGCGGGTTTTGGTAATCTCCCGCCGAAAGGTAGATCCAGCCCACAACCCCAAAAAAAATTCGGGGACGAATGATTTAAGGTTGTTAAGATAAGAGGGCGGGAACACCAACCTTGGGGACACAGAGGGCGGGTGCTGTTGGAACATCCACATCCAACAGATTTGAATGAAAATTGGGGTATTTGCTGGTCAATCAAAATTCGTTGGTGTTCCTTTTTTGATGGAGGATTATAAACGAAAAACTGGCGGGAATACACCATTTCAAAATTCCACGTCATCATCCCACATGAGCGTCAGACTCTTTAATATTTACGCCATCTGGCTTGTGTTTTCTTCTGGGTGCGTGCACCCGTGACAGTAATGGATATTCCTCAGAGTCTCAACCATGCCTCTCCCATCGACATATTTTCTGTAAATTCCCTCAGGTCGTTTGTCTCCACAGTGGCAGCAGGTTAAAGCCGAGAACAATTCACAATTGTTGTGTCCACAATCCTTCATCTGTGTCCTTTCAGATCGTTCATCATCTTTTTTGGAGTTGCATTATGGATAACATCACGACAAGATCCTCACCTTCCACCCCGGTATGAGCTTCTTCTGGGGTTCGCTGTGCTCACAACCCGCATCTCGTAGTGCTTTCCGGACTTCAGGATGTTTACTCGACCTCCAATACGCTCCGACAAGCCCCTCAGCTACCACCCTCTCGTCTGCCACCAACAGTCTCACCACCTTGAAGATTTAGCAAGATGTCAACGAAAATTCGGTGAAGATTCCGACCTCGATGTGACCCTTCTCAGAAGCGCAGACAAGAGCAGAGTTGGACGCGTCTGAAGGTTGGACTCTTTTGTCTTTGAGCAACATCTCCACGACCTGTAACTTATTAACCACTGTACTTGACTGTACTGTACTGTATTTGACTTTTAGATCAGTGGTTTCCACCCATGCACCGCCTCAAATGTTGTGAAATATAATTTTGATTTGCATTGCAACTGCGAATGCCTCGTAATCGAACCGTTTTACGCAATAAGAGACCATTATGTCTACTATCTATTCAAACAAACTTACCGTCCGGTGTCCGTTTGTAGCAGCAGATCTTATTGGTGTGTTGTTTTCTGCAGAGGGGTCGCATCTTTGGTCATCCAACAACATCTTCAAGATCACATCATTTCCACGCGTTGCCGCCGCGATGATGACACGATTGTTACCGCTGGTCGGGTCGACATCGTCCCTCTTCAGCAGAATCTCTACCATCTACAACGAGTCAGTGCATCACGGCCAACCATTTCTTACTGACTTTCTCTTCGTCGTGATCCGCGGCATATTTGATGATGTAGTTGTCACAGATATTGCAGTCTACAAACTGAGAGGCCAATATCCGCTCGCAACGATGTGATTGCACTTTCCGCATCACCCACGACATATTGTCATCGACGATCTACAACGAGTCAATATTTTTTGAAAGGTATTTTGTTCGTGCCTGAATACCGAATTTTGTGAGCAACAGGTCCATGTGGTCGTGACCGAAATACCTCGCTCGCTGAGATGCCTGAACGACCCACATGTTCTCCGGGTCTTTGAAGCGTCTATCTGGGGTGGTGTCGACAATATGTACAAGGTCGTCGACATTTTTATTTTGTCGACAATTTATGATATGATGTCGTACCTGACATTAAGTCGATTGCGAGGTCGACATGACCAGCACTGAAGCATAACAAGAGGCTGTGGAATATGTCTATGTCGACATTTCCGAGACCCATCATTTTACACACCAGATCTCGGTCGTTATGCCCAACAGCAGCTAAAAATATCTTTTCATTCGGAACAGCAGGTGGATCCAGCTGAAATCTCTCAGAAAATTCGAGGAAAATTACTAACCTCAAAGAGAGCCTCTCTCAGCTCTCTACAACCAAAGTACCCATCTAAAATATTGACACGTTCATCTCTTGCCAGGTCTATAAACATCTACATATTTTCAGCAAGAGAGGCTCTTCAGCGAGAGATCATGTGCAGATCACCTCCACAGATTCGGGATGGTGCTTGGCGTGATAGATGGCTTTTCCCAGCTTCATCTTTGTTTTTCGACCGTCTAAAGTCAACAATCTTCTTGTGGCTCTCGAAAAACCTCACAAATTCAGTGGATCGAAAAAATGATCCGTGGATTGAAATCTCACATCTTCTGATGAAGTGATGAAGGACCCAATGTGACCTGTACGAACTTAAACTGTCATACTGTAGAAATTAGATGAAACGGTCAGGGTAAAGGACAAACATCATACCTCCGGTTTGGCCAACAGTGCCAAGATTGCTTCTTCTGATCCATGCGCAGCTGTCTTCCTTAGAATAATGTCATCAAAAGATCTACAACTGTAAAAGGACCCTGCCACTTCTCTCCACTCGCTGCACACCTGCGCTTGTCACCTCTTTAGACTTTGTCACGTGACTACCGCTCTCAAACGACACCATGTCTTCAGACGTCGCACTTGTGACGATGAAGATAAGCGAGGGTCTTGAGATTCTTTCCGGTCAGGTGTGAGCAACAAACTGAAGATCTCTAAAATGATATCCCTTCCAATGACGTCTTGGCGAAACAATCTTGGTATTGTCATTTCTGTGACAGAATGAAAGACTTACTCTGTCATCTTATGTTGATTATGATTTTGATGTTTGTGGAAATGTTGCGCTCCACTGATTCACCCGCGGCTAAATTAATGACGCGTGAACAACCGAGAAAGGCCTCGTTAGGGACATTCCGCAATTATTTTCACCCCGATCCGCTGCAAATCCTGAATTGCATCGACTTCAGGATTCTCATCAAGAAGGTCCGCTATTGATGCTCAGAGAAACACAAATCACCCAGGAGTAAACCCTGATTTCAAAGAATTCAAGCATTTCGGTGATTGGACGTTTTGTTGTTCTACAAAAATACCTGTTCAACATGTTGACACTTGACAATTCCCAAGTGATATGAGGTGTGATTGGCACTGATATAGGCCACATACTTGAGGTTACCATCCTGTTCTGCTTCTGATGTTCTGACATTGTTGCGTCGTCAACAGTGGAAATAGCGGTTAACGCAGATCTCCGATATCATCTGTGGTAAGAAGCGCAACTTTTGCTTTAACCGCTATTTCCAATCCCGATGTTTGTGACAACGCAACGACTGTTCTGTACTAAACTGGCATAGTGGGTGCCACAAGTGAAGCAAATTGATGCTAAGAATCTGCTAAAGTCCAGAAGTCTGTTATAGAAGCTGGCATCACTTGTATGTCAAGATAGATGTCAGGAGTTGTAGCGCAACTGCACTTACATAGCTCTTTTTGTACAAGTTAATTATAAATCAGGACGCGTTGTAGACGTGTCCTGAGAAATAAAGAATAAGCAGAAAGAGCTCTGCACCACCCCAAATAGAGTCCTTTCATCTTCTATATTGTTTCCTTAGGTCCTTCCCTGCGTCCGAGTCCCTTCCTCTATGAGTCAATCCTCACATTCTCTTTCTTGAGCCTCAAAGAGGTTGGAGTTTTGGATTTTCCTCTTGATTTTCAAGGTTTTGTTGTTAGACACCCTTGTA
>MZNV01002513.1:0-22401 GCA_002081555.1 Protostelium mycophagum | reverse complement strand
GGTAATTTAGAACATGCCAGAGCAGAGATGAAAAAGTATGCAGATCAACATTGTCAAGACACAATAAAATATAAACCTAGTGACAAAGTTCTTTTGTCATTAGAAAATATCAAGACACATTGACCCAAAGTGAATGATCTGACAAGCACACTGACCCCTGTGCAGTAGTTAAAGAGGCACACGCTGGCAGCAAGTCTTATGTCCTCAACTTACTGAAGTTGTAGAAGGTCTACCCTATATTTCATACCTTGTTGTTGACACCCTACTGCAAAAGTAACATTGACAATAGAGAACAAGTTCAACCCCCACCAGTAATTATTGATGATAAAGAAGAATACAAAATTGAGCAGATAGTTGCATCACATCAACGCTATGGCAAGGTCCAGTATCTGGTCAAGTAGAAGGGTTATCCTATTGACAAGAAGAATGACTGGATCAACAAAGACGGCTTAGAGCACACACAAGAGTTGCTGGATGAATTCCTGCAATCTCCTGCGGCACTACTGCCTCTGGCTAAGCAATGATGCCCTTTTTAGGTGTACACTACTTATGTAGTGTTCAGGGGGACAATGTCAGACATCAATGACATGTACAAATAAATTTATTTCATTTATTTATAAGTTAATTCAATGTTTTAATCAACATTGTTGTTTATTTATTAAAGTTTGCAAAGTTATGCGTGCATGTCAATGCATAACGCAGAAATTAGGAAGATTCACATGTTCATGGAACAGCTGTTATGGCTGAGTAATAAAACACTTGAAGTGTCATCCTATTAAGAGGATTGTTTTTGAGTTTACCCTCTTTTCTCTGTTGTTTGTTTCTTTATCTATTCTATTTTTGTATAAGTAATTACACGCTTCTAATAAAATCCCAGAATTCAAAAAACAGAACTTTTGCAGCCCCTTGTCAGAACCTTGAAAGAAGGTCTAGATGAATCTTGATATAGAAAAATAAATAATAATAAAAAAGATCATAACAGTGGATCTCTGCAATTTCCACAAGTTTTATTGTTTAGAAATAAGGGCCAGACAGTTTTGTCACCTACTCAGAAACATAGAGAACCACTCTGGGCCAACAGACCAATTTAATGGTATAAATTTGACTTATCTTGAATGTTTTCTATTAACTGGCATCAATAGATCTAAAATTAGACAACTTATAAGAGAGATAGCTTGGTCAAATAAAGCCATATTTTCCAACTGGATTCTCTATCACTTATCTGAATGATTGGCCTTCCTCTAATAAATTGTTACTTTATTTTATTTTTATTGTTTTAAGTTTTCTATTTTTGGAATCAAAGAAGGAGAATTCATATCAATATTGATATTGATAATCGATTTCATATTAATAATATCTGATCTGATCTCCTTTTCTTTGCAATGGAATTATTATAGATGACTTTTTGGAGCAATTTTTGAGACATGTTCATGTTCATTTTATCAAATATAACCCAACCTTCTTAGTTGAACAGAATAAACACCAAAAATAAACTCAAAATTTACAAGAGTCCCTGAGTTTTAAAGCATAGTTTGTATGTTACTTTTTGGTTCAATTTGAAAGATCAGCTTTCTCGGAGAAAATCGATGACACCCGGAAAAAGACTGTCAAACACGACAAAAAGTGCCAAAAAGCCAACCGGTCGATCGACATGAGGGCGCTGGTCGCGCTATGTGCCCTCTTTCTTCTGGCTTTGGGCAAGAAGAATTCATGTCTGAAGGAGAGGTTGAGAGATGTTAAAGAAAGATCAGCACCACTTAGAAGTGCTTATCTGGGCTTGTTGATGCCAAGTTCTACTACATCTCAGTTATGGACCTCAAATGATTGTACCATTGATCCATCTAATCACCTCTCGAAAAAATGTGCCGAGAGAAAAGCAGAATTAGTGAGCACATGATAGGTATTATGATTCCGAATTGATCATTAGCTGCAGAAATACTGGAGAACAACGGCCATAACAGAAAAGGATTTCCAGGACATTGCGGCACAGGGTTTTAATTCGGTCCGCATACCTGTTGGTTGGCAGATATCCGGTACAGTACGCGATTTCATCTGCTGATTCTCAATCATAATCATTTGATAGAACTCTGGTCAACACCTAGATCATGCCTTTGATTATGGAGATAAATGGGGCGTGGGAATATTGCTCGTCATGAGTGCCACAACCTCTGAGGTTTGACAAATTGATTTCTTCACGAAAAATAATAATCATCATTTTTCAGGATGACAATGTAAAGTATCTCCAGCTCGGCAATACTCGCACCGATCAATTGGTGAATTCTTTGAGAATGTACACAGAGCGCTACCATCATAGAACCTCCTTCTTGGGATTTCATCTGTGAGCCGTCATGATCTGTTTCTTACATTCAGTTTCAAATATCTGAATGTGATAGGCTTGGACCAACAAATGACGAAGGAATCCAATTCGTGGATGTAAATGCTGTGAAAGAGTGAGTGAATTTATGTATTTATAGATATAACATCTGGTTATTTTATTTCAAAAATAAGTATAATATTTATTGTATTTTTTGGAGTTTTTGCCACGTCATAAACCTCACAATTAAATGTTAGATATTATATTTCCGGATACAACGCCGTTAGAAGTTATTCGGAAAATGCAATTGTTGTTATTACAAACCCTGTAAAAAATTCAAAACATATCGGACCCGACAATCTTTGGACGAATTTTATGTCTTCAGAGGAATACAAAAATGTATTTATCAGCGTGCACGCCGACTTATTCACGGTGAGTTTTTATGCCTCGTTGTAGATGCAACAGAAAATTGATCGAGAATTCAGGGCACCGACGTGTCCGAGATGATCTTATATCATAATAAGGTATGATATCACATGTAATTGTAGATGACGTCATTGATGTGTACAGATGGACAAAAAACCACTCGTTGTAGATGGACTGAAGTTAGAGGACGATCAATCAAAATTGGAGGTAGACAATATTTTTTAATCTGAAATATAAATATTTATAGGCATATAAATTGGCAGCCGGCGGATGTCAGCTTCAGACTTGGCCTCAGAACGAAATATCCATCACGCGAAATTTCAATGAAATCCCATCCTGCCAAAATGTCAATCTTGTACCGAGTCCAACAGCGATGACACAATCCACGAGGTACGTTTGTTTTTCAATTGTTTGTTCTCATCACGGTTGGTTGTAGACGTTCGTAATAATTCTTAGCGCACCCGTGATGACGTCGAAAATTTTACCTCCTGACGATACGGCCCCATCCATCCCCAACTACGACTGTGTACGTAAGAGGTTGACATCTACAAGGACTTTCAAAACCCCAATCAGAGGTGCGGTGTTGGATTTTTTATTATTTGTAATTGTAGAACGTGTTCTCCTCAACGGTCGGCTCAATAAATCGTGCAGGTGTTAGTCTGGCAGGATGGCTCGTTGTAGATGGATTCTTCACACCGAAGCTGTGGACAGACAACGGATGTGATCTGAAGAGTGACGGAGGCTCTTGGAAGTTGCAGAAATGTCTTGGAAGGGCGAAAGCTGACAGTGTTTTAACTCAACATTGGAAGAGTTTTATCACAGAACAGGACTTTGAAAAAATATCCAAGGCGGGATTAAATTCAGTGAAAATACCGATTGGCTGGTGGATGATATACGATATGGTGAGTTAAAATGTTTAATTTATATTGAATATTTTAAAATTTAAATAAAAATAAATTTATTTTTTCTTCGAAAAACATGAGTACCATGATTATTTCTTTTCACTGAGATTCAGGTTGGTGGAGGAGCCAACAGTTCTCCATATGTTGATCCGTCAAATTACGTCATCGGCGCGATCGAATATTTAGACTTGGCATTCCGATGGGCGGAAAGATGGGGTCTGACCGTATTGCTCAGCATGCACGCTGTTCCAGGCGCCCAGAATTACCAGGTTATTCTATTTTTAGAACGTCTCGTTGTAGATGGATCTGAAGGATGCAGAGTTCGGCATCTCCTTCTGATGAAGCTTACTATTGGGATAAATACGACCAGAATGTCGAAAGAACGTTGGAAGCATTGGATTTGTATGTAAAAAGATACGCAGAACATCCCGCTATTATGGGTTTTCTTCTATTGAACAGGTGAATTCTCCCTGAAGATACATGACATCTGACCATCTTCCAGCCCAGATAGTTCTATAACTCCGAAAATACTGCAAAGGTGAATAGTTTCACATCACAAAATGAAACAATGACACTGTGGCAGTTATTACCAGAGGGCATACAGCAAAATCAGATCGGTGAATCGCAATTGCATGATCGTGATTAGCATCGCCGGTGACGACATCACAAACCCAGACTGGATCAGCGTCATGGCCAATTCAAGCTACAGCAATATGTACACGAGCGATCACGAATACGTATTTTTCAACGTGAGTACATCGAAATTTCCCGGAAATTTCATCAACTGATGACGTCATCAGAATGCGACGGACGATGAGAGGATTTCTCTGGTGGAAAATGACACCAAATCGAAGATAATGGATTACAACTCGAGCAATAGGAGGAGGTTGTTGGTAGACGAGTGGTCAGCTTTCGGGGTGTCTTTCGAGCGCACAAGAGACATCATAGTCGCCCAGTTATCCGTTAGTATTTTATATATTTTTGTGAAGAAGTGAATAAATCTCGCGGGATGACTTGCTCAGGCATATGCTGTGGCAAAAGGAGGTTGGTATTTTTGGACTTGGAAAGCAGACCCTTCCTTACCGCAATGGTCACTTCAGAGTCTGTATAATTATGGGTTCATGTCATCGAATGATACCGGCGTACCAAATTGTCGTGTGATACCGGTACCCGTCACAACTCCACCAGAGGATTGTCCCCCCTGCCGCGCACTGACTGATTTCTTTGTCAGCACTGGAGGTACTATTTTATTATTTTATTTATATTATATTTATTGTATTATTTATTTTATTATTTTATATTTATAATTTTATAAATTTATTATTATTATTTTATTATTGTTATTTTATTATTATTATAGTTTTGTTGTATTATTTTATTAGTATTATATTTTTATTGTTTTATTTTATTTTTTATTATTTTATTATTTATTCCTCTTCCGGAAAAAATTTCTTTCACAAAGGAATGATGATGATACAGGGCCGATGTGGTATGCGTCCTATGGGTGGAGACTTCCCATAATCAACAGTAAACAATGGTGCGCATTTGGTCACTTGCAATGTGATGATGATGGAGAGATCATATCTATCTCGTTTGAGGATAACAACCTGAACGGTGAGGATTTGGAGGTGTTTAGCTCATGTTTCTCAGGGACTATACCACCGTCTATCTCTACATTGAAGTATCTGAGGAGATTACAATTTATTGACAATTTATTGTTGGTCGGAGAAATTCCCTCATCGATCGGAGAATTAACGAATCTACAAAACCTCACCATATTGAGATGCGGGTGAGATATCTCCAAGATATCATGATGACCATAGACGATATGTTTCCCGCCAAAACATATGGTCAAACAATATCATGATATCTTACTTTTGCAGTATCAATCTTCCTCTTCCTGAGAGTATTGGAAATTTGACATCATTAACCCTATTGTACATCGCAAATAATCCCCTCGGAGGTACCATTCATCAAATTATCAAGTCACGTGATCATTATTCAACTTGAAAAAGAGTCTAAAAATAGACTCCGTGAAGATATCTCGTCTTCTGACATGACAAATACCTTTTTGAATAGATTTATGGTATTGAATACTCGACATCTGACATCTTGCAGGAAGTCTTCCGCAGAGTATGTCAAGATTGACAAACCTAACATTTTTTAACATGCAATATAATAATCTCCAAGGCAAACTTCACTATAATTTGATAAGTGATATGAGCAAACTCGAGGTAAGTTATCTAAAAATAGCAAATAAAATCATTAAATAATGACGAAAGGTGTTCCGAGTGAATGGAAATAAACTGAGCGGACAGTTTCCGAACCTGACTAATTGCATCTCACTGAAAGATCTCTATTTCCAAAAGAACATGTTCAATGGGTATGTCGTCTCATCAACTCTCACGATTGACAAGGATAGAATGGACGCGAGTCTGTGTAATGCAATTAAGATGGAGAGATTTTATTTCCATTCAAACCAATTGACCGGACGATTACCCAAGTGCATGAGCCACATGAGTAACCTCAGAGAGATCGTCGGATATTCCAATAACTTGAATGGAGCGGTGAGTTTTCTATGAAAAAATTTCGCGTCAGATAACGCGTAGGATCGCGGTAAGAACCGTGAAAAATAATTCTGAGGGAAATAGATACCGAGTATCCTAGAGGCGGTAAATCTGACGGTGTTGGATTTGGGCCAAAATCGTTTCGTTGGTAAATTACCTAACGTCGTTCTGTGCACGAGTATATCAATCTACAACGTGGCAGATAACAACATACAAGGTGATTTTTATTTCAAGACAATTTTTTTCTACATTTCAATTTTATTTTCAGAAGATTCGAAAAATAAAATTACACAGGGGAGATTCCAGAGTGGATGGAAACGCTGACGTCATTGAAGACCATCAGACTGAGGAACAATAAGCTTAGTGGTAGTTTTCCAGCATTCCTGGGAAATCTCACCCAGTTGAATTCAGTCGATTTGGCCTACAATAACCTCAACGGAAATGTAATTTAATCCAAAAAATCTTTATAAAAAATTATTTTTATATCCCATTTGCAAGTCAAAAATCCAATTTAATGAAAAATATAATACGGCTCTCATCGTAATGAAACACAGATCCCCCAGATCTTCGATAACTGGCAGTATCTACAATCGATCGGTAAGATATCTTATTCCCGGATGAGATATGGACTGACATAATTCGAGATGTCAGCAGTAACATGTTGACTGGTCAGATACCAGCCTCTTTATTCATCCTCCCAAATCTGTCAACTGTCAGGTCCGGGTTGATCATAACAATTTTTATAACAATCTTTTTCTGCATTTCATTTTGAAAAATCTTTAAATTCAAAAAGTTAAATAAAATCTAATAAAATTAAATAAAGTCTAATAAAAATAATAAAATATTCGATATATTGAAATCATTTCAGGATGAGTAATAACAAACTGAGTGGTGTGTTGCCCCCAACTTTGGGTACCCAGGGTCCCCTGTCGATTCTATTTTTAGACGGAAATAATTTCTCCGGAGATCTTCCGATCTTACCCGCGCTTTACTCGCTGACGAGTCTGGTGATTGGTAATAACCAACTGACTGGAAGTAACTGGGGTTGGCTCCGCAGCATCACAACTTTGAAATATATGGATTTATCTAATAATAAGTTCTCCGGAACACTTCCGAAATTAGATACGCTGGTGTCGCTGACTAGGTGAGACTCGGAAAATCCGACGAAAATTCACGGTTGCAGGTTTGTGGTTACGAAAAATATGTTTTCCGGGAAATTTCCGGCATTTCCAAAGATGGGACCATTGGATTATTTAGGTGAGGTATATGTCACCTGTCATTTCTTGACAGTTTTAGATTTATCACATAATAAGTTCAATGGTGACCTCAGTGATGCTTTCAAGGAATCTTCACAGATACAAAGGTAAATAAATGTCACATCTGATATATGTCATATGTCACATCTGACACCTGTCAGTATGTACCTGAACGACAACGAATTCAGCGGAACGCTACCTCCAGGCGTGTCTGTCATGTCTGTCATGCAGCACTTTGACGTGAGCAACAACAAACTATTTGGGTCCATCCCTCCAACAATAAGTTCACTCTACCGATTGGTCAGTTTAAAACTAGACAACAACGGATTCAGTGGAAGACTTCCCAACTTGCTGCCGTTAAAGCAACTCGAGGTGAGTTTGTGATTTGACGGGTGTCAAATGTGACATGTGACAGGAGCTGTCATTGAGTGGAAACTCTATAACATCCAATATTGACCAGCTGGTGAATATGTCAAATCTTGTGGTAAGTCTCTATCTTCAAAAAATAAACATGACTATTATTTTCTCTGCTGCAGAGGATGTATAATTTACATCTGGACTATTCAAAATCAAGTTGACTGGTTGTAGAGCCTCGATCTGTCTCACAATCCTTTGAATAAACATATTCCCCAAGGAATGGGAAATCTCGTCAGTCTACAAGCGATCGTCCTCACGGAATGTGGTCTTTCAGGTGATTTTTGTGAATCGTTTTCATTCCGACAATTTCCAGGCATTATTCCTGATGACTTTTGGACGATCAGAACGTTGAGTACTATTTCTTTAGGCGGGAATAATTTTACAGGAAGTATCCCACATATCCAGGTGAAGGATTACATCTGTTTCCAAATAAATGCTGAGAAAAACAGTCGGACCCTGCGTGGCTCGACCTCAGCGACAACTACTTCAACGGAAGCACCAGTTTCTTATCAGTACTATCAGCCGTTGGGTACTTGGACATCTCGCACAATGATTTTTCCGGAACTGTTCCGGATTTATCCGGGAAACAGGCACTGAAATATGTTGACCTGAGTCACAATCAATTCAACGGTAATTTTTTTGAATTTTGAATATTTAAAACGAAAATCCTCTGGAGGTGTTTTGCTGCTCCGTCGTGGCGGGATTTTTTATGCTGAAATCTGCAGGCCAAATGGCATCCATGTCAAAGTTGACGTTCTTGAGCTATTTTAGCGTATCCCACAATCAAATCGAAGGGGCAGTACCATCACTCAACCCAAGTAAAACCATGAAGGTGAGTGTTATAGACATCAAACATTCTTGTGACATAGAAAAGTTGATAGACTTTTCTTCCAATCGATTCAGCGACGCGAGCACCTTCTTATCACCAGATGTTCAGGTGAATATTTATATATTCTTATCACTTGAAAGGATGATTTATAAGAGTAGTCATGCAACATGTCCGATAATGCCTTCGACTGTCCAGTAGCGTGGGATTCTATGAAAACATGCAACGCGACATGTTATGTCTACAACGCAAATGAGACGAGAAGTTTTGAGATGAGAATTGCTGGGCTTCTTTCTGAATTTAATATCAACAGTTTTCTGCAATCCATCTCGCAGGTAAATATTTTTTCCAACAGAAAATATCCTTTATATATATACATCATTAATATATAATATATCCCTTTTAAAATTAGTATGAAGAAGCTCAGGTCGCGAATGTGTCAGTGAAGCGCTTTGAAGTGTTGAAAACAAGACAAGGAAGTGTCATTGTAGATATGAGAGTCGGACCTCCCGCTCCCGAGTGAGTTTCCAATGAAATTTCGAGCTGAATGATGACGTAATCAGCGCCTCGAACGAAGGGTCAGCGACTAGAGTTGTAGACTTCCTCGCTTCTCCGAAGGCATTTGCTCTGCTCTCTCAACATAATATACAGGTCTTGAATTTTACTAAATATATTCCGTCCGTAGATGACGGAGGAGGTAATACTTTTGGATTTTTGAGTCGAAGATGTCGATGAAACAAAATATTCTATTGACTATTGAGCTGTGCACCTGCTTTTGTATTTAATTATAGTAGAAACGTCACCTCTAATACCGACATGGGCGATTGTGGTTGGATCCGTCCTCTCTGGTTTGATCTTATTCATTCTAGTGTTGGTCATCGTGATTCTTGCCAGACGAAAGAGGTATGACCATTTGAGTGAAGAGCAGCAATATCTCATAAAATCATATCTTAAAACCCGAACAGGCATGTCACGAGGATTTTGCACCAGACACTCGACATGTCAGATGTCAATCTCGGTGCTGCCAAGAAGTCTTTGGTGTGTGATATTATGTATGATTTTGTTGATGAAATACAGGTCGATTATGACGAGTTGCACGAATTGCAGGTATTTTTCTTCCGAAATTTCTGTATATATTGAAATCGCGTAGGAAATTGGGTCAGGAGCATTCGGAGTTGTCTTCAGATCAAGCTGGAGAGAGTTGAAAGTTGCTGTAAAACAGGTATTCTATTCACCTCTCATCCTCCTCGAAATCTGCTCTTCATTGCATCAAAGATGGTTGTTGTTGATATCGCTCAGATCAGATCCGAGCACGTCAGCAGAGACCAGATCATAGATTTTCTGAAAGAGGTGGCTCTTCTGCAAAATCTTCGGCCACACCCGGTGAGCATTCTACTTATTCTGATTTTGATGCAACGCAGAACGTGGTGCTCTTCATTGGGATGACAATACCCCCTCAACCCCTCACTATGATCACGTAACATGACGTCATCGTTGGTTAGTGTTTGACCGGTACAGTGAGTTTTGTGAGGGAGGAAGTCTTTATCATTATCTGAGGAATAATACTGTTGGCCTAGACAGAAAGATTACTTTTATCAACGGGATAGGTAATGAATACCTCATTTCTATAGCATTATCATTGACACTTGCCAGCTCTTGGAATGCTTCATCTACACAAGGAAGGGATAGTCCACAGGTCATCCTATCTTTGTAGAATATCGATTGACTTTTCACAGAGATCTCGCGGTCAGAAACATTCTCCTCACCAAGCATCACGAATGCAAAGTGAGACCTTCACTTTTAAGTTGATTTTTGTTGATTCTGCAGGTGTCCGATTTTGGCATGTCACGAGAGACGAGTTTATCCGAAAATGAGGGCGCAAAGACAAAAACCAACATCGGGCCGATCAGATGGATGGCTCCAGAAGGTATCTTTTGCAACTATTTCACCATCTGAATTCTCCAGCTCTAGAGAATATGGAATACTCCCACAAGAGTGATGTCTGGTCTTTCGGTGTAGTCATCTGGTAATTGAACTGGTACCAATAATGTCTGACCAAATGCACAGGGAAATCATCACACAGCAAGAACCTTGGGACGATCTGTCGCCTCTGGAGGTGGCGCTTGCAGTATTGAGAGAGAAGAAGAGGCTGCACATCCCCGACACTGACGCAAACCTGCAGATGCTCATGCGAAGTGGGTCTTGATGATTATTGTGTCAAAATGACACGTTTGATAGTGTGCTGGTATGAGCTGCCAGAGGACCGACCCAATTTTGAGACGATCACGAGGGTGTTGTCACCGATGCCAGAAGAGATGGCGGACATCCGTCTGCTGGAATTCCAGAAGAAGAAGGTGATTCAATCTACAAGGAGAAGATATTTACATATCACAGAGACAGAAAGACAAAGAGACATATTTCCTTCACGATTTTCCCGAGATGGACGCAGAATCCAAAGAAGAAGCACCCTACAACTACCAGACTCTTTACGAAGAATAAATGTGAAATGTATTGGATGCCTTATCATTCACGTCATTTGCTTGTGGTTTTATTTACGTGTACATGGAAGACGAAGATCCGGCACCGGCACCTGTCTTTTCTACTTCTTCTTTGCATGCCTGTTCCAAGTCTTGTTGGCTCAGCTTTAGAGCTAGTGGAATCAGTCTGGGACTTTGTTCTTGCAAATATCATCGAATAAATTGCTTGCAGAATAAAATGACGATGAGCATGATGATTGGAGACTCACATTGGGATCCCTCTTTGCGTGATCTTAAAGCTGCCTTGGTCGCGGCGCGAATGATTGCAGATTTAATCTGACCACCAGAGAAGTTGTGGCGATTGGCCAGTTCTTGGAATTTTACGGAGGGCTCCAGTGGGCACTCAGCCGGTATCAGCTTTCGCCACAACTGGGCTCTCTCTGCTGCTCCAGGAACAGTAAATTCCACCACGAATTTGATACGACTGCACCATAGAGTAAGTGAAACGATTCATTGTGACTTAATTGAAAATGGTACCGGAAGAATGCGGGGTCGATCTCGCTGATCAAGTTGCTGGAAAGAATGACAATTCCTCTGTAGTGCTCGATGTGGTAAAGCAGTAGTCCTGTGTCTTGGTTTGCGTATCTACAACGGTTTAGCCTTCCGCACGCATCTTGGCACAAGAAAGATGCGTTACCTGTCAGTGGAGGAGGTGACAGCAGTGCGTTTGCCAAAAATAGCATCAGCTTCATCGAAGAACAACACTGCATCGTTTGCAGTAGCCTCTTCGAATATGCTGTTGATGTTCTTGCCGGTGTCTCCAACCCATTTTGAGACGAGCTCACCGGCGTTGACAAACTTGAGTGGCTTTCCTGTGGAGAAGGCGATGGCTTCTGCGGCGAGAGTCTTTCCTGTACCTGGAGGACCCCAGAAGAGTACAGAGTTGGCCTTGTCTTGTCCCATAATCTTGTCGAATCCCCACTGTCCGTATAAAATCTGTCTTGCCTTCTCATAGTTCACCACCGCCTGAATGGAGGCCACCTTCGTCTGTCAATCCGGATTCAAAATTTGAAATTCGGACCTTGGCGGGAGGGAGGACGAGTGACTCTAGCCCTTGCGTCGGAACGATTCTGTGTTCAAAGTTGATCATACGGAGTCTTCCTCGCAGTTGTAGACGTGCTCCTGCCTCAAGGTCTTCCTGTCTTACGGTGGCATCTTTATCTCCATCTCTTGTTACAGCGATAGAGAGTGCTGACAAGATGGCGTTCTTGATGAAACCACCAGTAAGCTCAAAATGCATGGCTAAATTCGCCAAGTTAACGTCCTCGTGCAGGACAAGTCCTTTGGGCACGTTGGCCTTCCAAATCGATTCTCTACACATGATCAACAAGAGGTCTCATTATTTCCACAGTAAATGTTGACAGAGGAAAATTACCTGAGGATGGGGTCAGGCTTGATGAACTCTATTGCGAGTGTTATACGCCTGTGCATCGCCTCATCAAGGTCATATGCTCTGTTTGTAGCCATCACAACAAGTCCGTCGTGTCTCTCAATCTCTGTCAACAGCATGTTCACCTCAGTTCCTCCAAAGTCACGTGACTCGAAGATGCTCTCGCACTCGTCAAAGAACAAGATGGCATCGTTGATCTTTGCCTATCATCTTGTCAGTATTCTCTTCTAAAAACAACAAAAGATAACACAAAACACACCTCACGGAAGATAAACTTCAAGTTTTCTCCTGCTGACATTCTGCCAAGTGATGGAAAGTTGATCAACAGAAGCTTCTTGTTCATGTAATTGGCGATCGCGTTAGCCACCATCGTCTTTCCTGTTCCTGATGCGCCAAAGAACAACATCACAACACCACTTCCGTATGTTAAAGTATCCTCGAATCCTGCCAAAATTGAGTACACAGTCATAGATTGACAAGATTCACTTACCCATGCGCTTACGAGCGCGCTTGAACGCATCAAAGTTCTCCACAGTGGACAGAATCATCTTCTTGATCTCTGGGCTAAGAATGACTTGGTCCATCTTCACCTTTGGCAGATAGAGATGCGACCCTTCTACAAGTTCGCTGAACTCACTGTCTATTCCCTGTTATTATTTAGCATTATGATATGAAGAGTATTATGATGGGAAATTTATTTCTTGGTGATTTTGTGCTGAAAAATTAATAACAAATGAGATTTAAAACTGACCATAATGAATTCGAACATGCGTCTGTCTAATTGAGCAGTAGCGTGCAAGAGGTTGGTATCCAAGGTACCGCCTCCCATCAGCAATATTATTCCGTCCTTGATCAATTTACTGTTCTACAACCAGTCAGTATTCCGTATGGCACAATTGATTGAATGATGACCTTGTAGAAGTATTTCCTGGCCTTGATCTGATCAGACATCTTCTTGTGGAGAGTGCGCAGGATGTTGGAAATGGTAAGAGCTCTTCCATATCCCAAATTCTCCATCTCTGTGCTGAAATGGCTGGACAGACACAATAATATCTCCCTCTCATGCTCATCAAGTCCTTGTCTTAATCAATTTCGATTGAAAAATTCCAGAAACAAAGATGATCACCTCTCAATTGGATGAGACGCTCCATTCGGGGAAGCCATTGTCCGGCTTCTTTTGTCATTTGTAGCCTGATTTCACATTTCTTTTTCATGTTCTTTGTCTTCGCCTTGAGTGATCTCAATCTCATTTGTTGCATCATGTCAGAATTGCCTCCATAAGTCGAGTGCAACTGTCATCTCATCAGCCTAGTTGTAGACGGAACGAGAATTCTTTGTCAACATTGATGTACAAAAGAATCACTTACGCCCTCCCTCTCCAAATTTCTCTCCAAGTCTGAGAGTCTGAACATCGTGGCGATTCTTTTGGCCTCTGTCTGCAGATAATCTAAATCACTGTGGTAGGGTGCGATTGGAATCGCATCTTCAGATCCATCTTCGCCAAGATCTTCCATCTCTGGTGCTTTGGGTGCCAAACTGTCATCCTTCTGCAGGCGGGAGAAATCGAAGGGGTCCTCTAATGGTTCACCGTCTTCTATGGCTTGCTCTTCGTCGGGAGAGTCTTCTGGATTTACTTCGGCGGTTTCAACAGGCTCCTTCTCTGTGCTTGGATTTTCATCTGCGGTTGATTCGCCGAGTATGACCTGATGAAAATGTAAGTGATGTTACATTACTTTCAGGATTGAAGTTACCTCGTGCATGAGCGTGCCGTCCAAACGCAAGAGCTGTTCCTCGTTTAATTTCATTCCGACCATGGCCAGCAGAAAGTGATACTGGAGTTGGAAAGAGTTGTCAAAGAGGTGCTCTCTGTCAACATACTCAAACATGTTCTCCTCCATGAAAGGGGTCTTGTTTCCGACGAATTCGCAACGCTCGGTCCAGTCCATTTCTGTTGAGAATCAACAGAGGACGGTGTTTGATGTGACGTCACCTGCTATCTCAGCTATAGAAGCTAGATTACGCCTGGAGTTACCGGTGAGGATGACCTCTAAAGCGATTGTCTCCTTGTATGTTAACCCCAATCTTTCTGTTAGAATGAGATGAGATGTTCACAGGTGTGAGGTATGTACACTTACCCACGTAACGGACGAATCTTGGTTTGTCTTCTGTAACTTCGAGACGTGCATTCCTTTTATTCTCCAGCTTTTTCAAGAGGAACAAACAGATCTGAGAGATTAGACATATAAAAATGATCGGTGGATCACCTCAACAACAGCAGTCTCACTAGTTCTGTCCTGGTTGATGGAATGTGTAGCTGGATCTTGATTTGCCTCTTTTTGATCAGCCCATCTGTTTCTTAATTCCCCAAGAGATTCCAGACACTGTTGTGTGAGAAGATGATTTAAATGAATCTTCCTCACTTCGATGTATTCAGCATTACTTGCGAATGGCTGGTCATCTGGTATCTCTAACTGCTTTCTGGTTGCAGAAGATAGTGCTTGGACCAATTGGACAGTTGGTCCTTCCGATTTTGGGGCGACAGGTTGGAGGGACTCTTTAGCTGCAACACTAAGGATCTTATCGAATCCGTCTCCTCCCATTGTGTATCTTTTGATCAATGCCGATGAAACCAGCTGAGCTCTTCCTTCGCTGAATGTCTTTCGCCTGAAATATGACAGTTTTGGGATGTCGACATATCTTATTTTTTTGAGAACAAATGGTGATGAATGTCGACGCGAAAGCACTTCGCCGAATGACTGGTGGGTTGGTTTTTGTCTCCGATCATTTTCATTAATCGTTTTGGCAAAGATGGAATCCTTATTACAGGAAGCCAGGAGACTCATCAAAGAGCCAAGCAACCCATCGGATCAGCCTCTGCTTGTTCGAATCATCAAAGGGGCTGTTCCTCCAGAAGTCAAAGCACAACTGCAGACGGATGTTACCAAGCCCTTTACAAATGACTCCGAATATACACAGGTGAGTCTCCTACAAAAAATGAATGAATTGGGGTGATCCTCGCAGTTCATCACCGCTCTCGATTATTTCAGAAACAACAAATACGTCATCAGATCACACCTGAATACCTATTCTAAACCCAGACATGATCTTCTCGATTTAGAAACTGCAACCGGATTGGAGAACGTAATGGAGGCCTCTATACAAGAATTAGTGTACCGCAGAAAAGAAAAACTTGCAGTGACACCTCCAGAGAGACTTCCGCGCCTGGTCAGAATCTTTGGTATGTTTTGTGAATCATCCATCTGCTGAATTACCACTTAATAATCGCAGATAAATGCGGGCTCACCGACAAAGAGAGAATCGTCTTTGAGTACATGCTGATGCAACGTTATACTTCCACTCAAGAATTAGTCTGCGAAATTGCAGGCATGACGTGGGAAGAGAGGCTCAAATTTGTAGAACCAAAGAGGATCCATTTCAAACAGAGTTGGTTCGATTACAATGATAGCGAGAAGCCCTTCTCTAACTCTTGGAACTTCTCTGCGAACGTTCATTGTGCTCTTCTAGGAATCCCTCTAAACCAAGAACAACTCTTGAAATTAGACGGAACTACCATTGCTGAGGTGAAGTTTTCTATGCCAAGATTTGACACTGAAAATGTCAGGTGGTTTCTGCAGATATGGGAATATTAACTCAGAGCACCGACGCTTTCCTGCGTCCAGAAGAGCCCGAAGACAATCAAGCTGCGGAGGAGGAGAACATCCAGAAGGCCATAGAAGAGGATGAAGAATCTCTGTCTAAAGCGCAAGAAGATGGAGAGCCGGAGGAAGATGGTAATGGTGGTCGTGATATGTCAGTTCTGACATATTTGACAGCTATGGAACTTTCCGATTTTATTAAATCCCAGATTGAGTTGGAGAAACAACAAAGTGACATCATCGCTCCTGTCAAAACAAATACAAAGGATGATGAAGAAATTCCCCTCATCCCGTACGTGGACGATTTAGATTACCTACAGACCGAAGCGAAGCGCATGGGCTCCATCATGAAGGTTTCTATTTTTAGACGATTTGTGGCTGACGTCATCAGTTGGCGGAGATGGACAGAAACATCAAGCAGCAACAATCTGCAGATTACGGTTATCAAGAGGATTATCAATCCAAGATGGCACATCGTCAAGCGAAAGCCCAGCATAAAGACATCACAAAGGCGTGCACCAGAAGGATGATCTTGACAAAAGAGGCCGGACCTTGGCTTCCACGTCTGGAGAGAATGATCAAGCTGAGAGGTGATTTTCATCTTGAACCTGTCATCTTTTCTGACATACACGTCAGAATTTGACACCTTTGAGAGGGAGATTCTCCTAGTCTTGTGTACAGCCAATTTTTCAACTCAGCTTGAAGCCTTAGGATACAGCCACGGACTTTCCGTCGGCCAGCTCCTCAGAAGTTTCTCGAAAAGTCTGGAAGAGCAGATTGATAGGAGAAAATACTTTTACAAGAACGGCAGGCTGATCAAAGAAGGTGGATGTGGTGGCGATGGAGAGGAACTGACGGTATAGGTATCGTGCGTATTGTGGGAGGTACCGCATTGGATGATGACTTGATGAACGCTTATCTCTCTGTTGATCGTAGAATGTCTGATTTTATTATGGTGAGATTCTCCACTTTCAAATATAAAAATGAGAATACAACAAAAAATTCTTCATATCATAATGCTAAATAATAGCAGGGAATAGACAGCGAGTTCAATGAGCTCGTAGAAGGTTCACATCTCTATCTGCCAAAGGTGAAGATGGACCAAGTCATTCTTAGCCCAGAGATCAAGAAGATGATTCTGTCCACTGTGGAGAACTTTGATGCGTTCAAGCGCGCTCGTAAGCGCATGGGTAAGTGAATCTTGTCAATCTATGACTGTGTACTCAATTTTGGCAGGATTCGAGGATACTTTAACATACGGAAGTGGTGTTGTGATGTTGTTCTTTGGCGCATCAGGAACAGGAAAGACGATGGTGGCTAACGCGATCGCCAATTACATGAACAAGAAGCTTCTGTTGATCAACTTTCCATCACTTGGCAGAATGTCAGCAGGAGAAAACTTGAAGTTTATCTTCCGTGAGGTGTGTTTTGTGTTATCTTTTGTTGTTTTTAGAAGAGAATACTGACAAGATGATAGGCAAAGATCAACGATGCCATCTTGTTCTTTGACGAGTGCGAGAGCATCTTCGAGTCACGTGACTTTGGAGGAACTGAGGTGAACATGCTGTTGACAGAGATTGAGAGACACGACGGACTTGTTGTGATGGCTACAAACAGAGCATATGACCTTGATGAGGCGATGCACAGGCGTATAACACTCGCAATAGAGTTCATCAAGCCTGACCCCATCCTCAGGTAATTTTCCTCTGTCAACATTTACTGTGGAAATAATGAGACCTCTTGTTGATCATGTGTAGAGAAGCGATTTGGAAGACAAACATCCCCAACGGTATGAAGTTGCACGAGGACGTTAACTTGGCGAATTTAGCCATGCATTTTGAGCTTACTGGTGGTTTCATCAAGAACGCCATCTTGTCAGGTACATTTCTTTTCTGCGAAATCAGATGTAACGAATGATGACGTAATCAGCTCTCTCTATTGCTGTGAGCCGAGATGGAGAGAAGGAAGCGACCGTAAGACAAGAAGACTTTGAGGCAGGAGCGCGTCTACAACTGCGAGGAAGACTCCGTATGATCAACTTTGAACACAGAGTCGTTCCGACACAAGGACTGGAGTCGCTCGTGCTTCACAAGAGCAAAGTGAATATTTCGCATTTTTGTAGATACTAAGTGGAGTAGGTGGAACAGCTGGAGGCCATTGTAGATTATGAGAAGGCAAGACAGATTTTATACGGACAGTGGGGATTCGACAAGATTATGGGACAAGACAAGGCCAACTCTGTACTCTTCTGGGGTCCTCCAGGTACAGGAAAGACTCTCGCCGCAGAAGCCATCGCCTTCTCCACAGGAAAGCCACTCAAGTTTGTCAACACCGGTGAGCTCGTCTCCAAGTATGTCGGAGACACTGGCAAGAACATCAACAGCATATTTGAAGAGGCTGCTGCAAACGATGCAGTGTTGTTCTTCGATGAAGCTGATGCTATTTTTGGCAAACGCACTGCTGTCACCTCCTCCACTGACAAGTGAGTTTTTTTAGTTGGCGCATGCTGATGATGATCAGACATTCAAACATGGATACGGGATCTTTGTTGTACCACTTGGAGCACTACAGAGGAATTGTCATTCTTTCCAGCAACTTGATCAGCGAGATCGACCCCGCATTCTTCCGGTAAAATTTCTGTTGCCTCGATCATGTTAAGACATCATGAATCATCTTCTAAACATTTGCAGTCGCTTGAAATTTGTCGTGGAGTTCACGATCCCAGCATCACAAGAGAGGACAGTCCTCTGGCGTAAACTCCTCCCGTCAGAATGTCCAGTGGCAGAGAACCTCCGCCTCGAGGATCTGGCCAAGCGACACGAGTTTTCTGGAGGCCAGATCAAATCCGCCGTGATCAGAGCCGCATCGAAGGCCGCTCTGAGAGAGAGCAACCAGAGGATCACCGCGGAGGACTTGGAGGAAGCCGCACAAGAGGAAGAGTTGAAGCAAGGACAGACAGCAAACGTGGGAAGCAGCATGTACAACTAATAAACCAAGAAAATCCATCTCTTTCAAATTGTGGTTGATCGTGCAGTTGTCATGTGCTCGTCTTAAAGAAGCCGTGCAAGTCTCCATAAATAGGTGAATTGTAAATGGTTAAGAATCAATTTCTTTTGACAGGACAACAACTGGCATGGCCAAAAGTGTCTGCGGTCCTGTCAATAATCAGACAGGCAAGGTCTGTACACTGGGCCTTCAGGTCCTTAGGGGGTGTCTTTGAAGCCAATGACAATGATCGCTATGAAAAGCGGTCAAGGTTGTGGATTGGCCTGGAGATATACCTGGGAGTCTTTCATCAAGAGTTATGTCAAGTGTAAAGCCAGTTTGTAACGGCGGTAACCTCTCAGCTATCTACAATGCTGTTCTCAAGGATGCCGCTTAAAAAATTAAATTTGAATCGTTCCGAATCAACATGATGCACTTGTTGAAATCCCGTGTGATCACCGAGATCAATATACCAACAGCAAGATGGACGCAGAATAAGCCATTCCTCATTAAAGTTGAAAGGCAAAGTCGCAGGAGCTACGCTAATGAATCAGATCTAGACATCGGTGCACAACTGAAAGGTGATCACCAGTGTCGAAATGATCATCCTAAAGTTGACAGAAAGGTTTCTAAGTAGAAAAAGATTCGGACTATATCTAACAACCGCCGCTGTCCTCTGTGGGAGCTCATATTATTTCAACAAGAGATCAGAAGGTGATTCATCAAGAGAAATAAATCATAAAATGAGGGAGTGATAACATCTTTCAGACCTCTTTGACAAAGAGATCAAAAAAGAATGGGAGAAATCACAAAAAGGCGAGGAAGATGAGAAACAGATCCTGATTGCATTGAAAAAAGCTTCAGAACAACAATTGAGAGCTTATCAAGGTCGGTATCTCTGCTTACGTAATTTTATTTTGTTATCTCACATTGCAATCATTGTGTGCATACCAGAAGAACATTAACTAAATAAATCATTGATATTTTTGGAATCTTTTGACAGTGCGCCAGATACATCATTTCATCCGATGGTCAGCGATATTTCAATATTGGAGAGTCACGTGATCGATTTGGCAGCACAGTATTTAGACAGAGTAGAATTTCAAGATGAGTGCATCAGGCTTCTCTGTCAGCTCGCGAGTGAGTCATAATATTTGTTTTGGAAGATAGTTGTAATTGTGGTTTCTCCAAGCGTTAACAACCGCAAAAATAAACGGTTATTACCGGGAGATGAAGAGGATTGAGACTATCTTTCATTCTGCTGACACGAAAAGTCAACCACAAGTCGTTAAGAGGACACATTGCGAGTGCTGTAAAGTGGAGTGATGTAAATTTCAAAACTGTTGTCTTTTCAAGACTCCATGAGGACGAGAGCCAGCAATCCGCATTTTTCTACGGAAAGTTATTGGAACAAATGAGCAGAAACTGTGAGTGATGACGTCATCACACGTCACATGACATGTGACAGATGAGTGGCAGGATAAAGTCTTCGTGGAGCAGAATGTTCTGAAGAATCTGTTGATCGTGATGAATGCGATCAACAATGATGAATGGAGGGGAGAGATGTCCCTTGTCATCAACAACCTGGCCACAAATAGTTGACATTTTGATATATTTATTATCGAATTATTTCTGAAATCTCCTGTGAATATTTTGTATTTACCAAATTATATAAGCGCCAGCCGGTGACATCATGGTGACATCATGATGACAAGTTGACACTGAAATTACAACAGAAGAGATTGTGGAGCGTTTAGACATGTTTATCCCCGTACTACTTCAGATCTCGAAGTCAGCTGTCTGGGAGAACGCCTCATCTGCCCTGAACAGAGTACGAACTTCTTTACATGTCATTATGGCAGTCCTTACTCCCGTGACTTGTCATATTCGACATGTGTCATTTTGACATATTTGACAGTTGCATAGATCTTGAAGCACGCGAGCACATCCCAGAATAAGGAGTTTGTGGAGAACTGTCACAAACTCCAAGGGGTCAGTTTGAGCAGACACGAAGTGATGGATACAGAACTGGAGCGCCCAGAAAAATTGCCGCTCGTCTTTGATTTAGAAAAATACGAGTGAATTCTTCATCTTATTTTCTAGGATCCGTGATTGAATTGGGCAGGTACCAGAAGGCTTCTCAGCAGATGTTCCTGTCCTCTTTAGGGATGACCATACTTTCGGGAGGTGTCTGGGGAGCAATAAGATACAGTACAATTTTTTATTCTTAAGCATTCTACAATTTGGAAATCGCGAGTTGTGCCAACATAAAAATAATTAAATTTGGACAATGAATGTGGCAAATCTATTTACAGACATTATTATTCAAGCAGGTATGCCATTAACCCGCCTCCAGGCAACACAACGCACATGGCTCAAGGAGTCATCTTGACCACATTGGGTTCCCTCGCCATCGCCCTTCCAGTCTCTATATACCAGCGACAGACTGCGCTCGCACAGGTGAGTCCTTCTCATTAAGAGATGTCGCTGGAACTGACGCGACTGCACAGAAATATGTGGACCCCAGCAGATTGAGAGATGAGGCCACTGGAGGCATTCCCTCAAGAGTTTTGTTTAATTTCATCATGTCATGTTGGCTGGTGTGTGGAGTGGCGCCGTACTGCCTTCTTCCAGGTCTTTACGGTGCGTATTTCCAAGCGAGGCAGGATCACCAGTATAGAAGGAAGAAGAGCCTTTATTCGAAATAAAGAATCTCATAATGACCAAAGCTGATGATCTGACACTCATCATCTTCATCTAAGACCTCATGGATCGTCTTATCACGTGACTTTTACGCAGAGGACGTCCTCTTTTCGTCACACGACTTGAAAATTTTAGCTGTAGAATGTTCTCCAAACAAAACAATGGTCTTTGCCGAACTGAGCGATCCGTCGATGAAAAGGTGAGCGAGACAAAGATTCTCGCTCAGGGTTCTGGATGATACGTTAGAAAGCATTGGAAAAGCTTGCGATGTGAGTCTGCCTCTTGTCATCACGGTATCACAGCGACCAATATGGCAAAATATTCTCAGAAGGGTCGAACTGTTCAAGAGGGTCTGATCAAGACTGGATTTTATTTGCATTTATACATCCTACAACTTGTCCATATAAGCAGAGAGGGGAAGT
>KV921179.1:16920-35346 GCA_002081555.1 Protostelium mycophagum | reverse complement strand
AACTCCGAAAAATTTCCATCACGGATCACCAACGGCCAACAAGGCCAAAATATACCCAACGAGGGCCGATAGACCGAGGCCTACTACAGTAACAGCTGGTGTTGGTCGGTGAGCACTTTTCTGCAATTCATCTTCTCCAATCCATCTTGATTAATATCAAAGGACTAAGAATTTCAGATCGTGATATCACCCAACTGCCTTCTCAATGAAGAGGGACAGAAGAAATGCACCAATTTATTTATTATAATCTCAACAGAACCATTCGGATCAACATCCAGTTCTTTTTGATACCAATACATCTCTAATCTTCAGGATCTCTCCTCAGAAAGAGATTACCACCCACCTGATGCCCACCTTTGACCTCATACTGTCGGCACAACCATTTTGAGAAGACTTGGTAAAATGTTTCCCTCTGGCTCATCTCCGAGCCTCCTTTCCATCTTGAACCGGTATAGAGTATTTCTCGGCTATTTAGATGATCGATCAGCGATCATATTTGGCCACCAAATCCGTCACTGATCTTTTTCAGATCCTCACCATGCAGCTGATCACAGAGGTGAACGGAGGGTTAATATCGAGCCCTTTGGGAACCACAAGACAACCCAGAAACCCAGTATTGTGTGTACAGATAAGCATCTCGACCCTCCATGGAGGGTCGGCTTTACTTTTTACAACCTGCCGTGAGGTCACGACGAGTTGATCTCCACAATACCGTCTACAACAGTGAGGATGTATCACACCCCTCTTATAACAACAAATGTCCTTTATTGCATAAATTCATCAAAAATATTCACCGAGTTCAGTAGAAATTAAAATCGAATGATGACCTTTGCTCTGGTTAAGCTTTACTATTCAAATGAAAGATTTTTCGTTCTGACTGACCTCAGTGCTTTGCCACACCCCACAAGACCACAGAAAAAAGCGTAAACGATGCACACATCATCAGCTTGATTCTGACAGATGTCAGAAGGCGATCTACAACTCGCCGCAATAGCTCAGTTGGGAGAGCGTTAGACTGAAGATCTAAAGGTCACGTGTTCGATCCACGTTTGTGGCATGTAATCACCTCTTTTAATTTTTTAATTCCAAACAAATTCTCATTTAAAACTTTCACCAAAGAAACGACTCACGTTTTGGTGCACAGAGGATCAATTAGCTGCGAAATATACTTTGCCAGATAAAAAAACTATAAATAGATTGATTTTTCTTTTATAAATCAGAAATTTGGATATCCATTCAAAAGACTGCGGTAGCTATCGTGAAGAATTACAGTATCAAACCGAGATAATCCATTGTCTCCTTTGACAATATGAACATGCCAAGCTACATTCTTTAATGATTGACAAAGTAGCTGAGGTTGCTCTTTTATGGACGACGATTGTGACGAGCAGAATTAATAAGTGGGAATACTGAGATCTACATTCTGATTTATTGTCGACATTTTTGAGTACAAGTCAAAGATGCACATTTTAAACTCTGATCCCTTGGGGTCTTTCCTTACTTTTGTATCTGGGCAAATAAACCAAATCGAATGAAATCCTGATCGCCTTGGACATCGTGGACGATTGTGACGAGCAGAATTAATTTCAATAAGTGGGGATACTGAGATCTACATTCTGATTTATTGTCGACATTTTTGAGTACAAGTCAAAGATGCACATTTTAAACTCTGATCCCTTGGGGTGGGGAATCTCTCGGTATCAACCGTTTTTGAAGAGCTTGGTAAGGAGACAACGCACCCTGTTCTAAATTCAGAATATTTCAAGACCAGTCACCAGAAATTCGTGAAAGATTTGCAAGCTTGTCTAAAAATAGAATCAAAGTTACCTGAGCTATGTTTTCCTTCATTGGGGTTGTGCAGTCCTTCATGGGCGTGCCTCCTGGACTCTTATCAACTCTTCTGAGCATTTTGGCCTGCATGGCGATCTTTGTTGGTGACGTCACCAACTGGCCCAAAGTTTTGGGGCTGGAGTACGTCATCTTCCTCATGGTGATGATCCTTCGCTTCGGGGATATCTGAGGTTTGTTATTCGTCTATACTTCTGTTCTAAGGCATGTCCACAGACGATCGTGTCATTTTGTGAGGCCAAAAATGGTGTTGGAAGTGATGAAGAAACTCGATGTCTATGACTCACCGTCTCTTCTGGTCTGTTGGAAATATCGCCGAGAGGAGAAACTGCTGTGGGTCTTGTTGAACTTCTTAACCTCACATTCTTAATGTCGTTGACTGAGATCGAAAATGATTTTTCAGCCTTAAGAGGTGTGGCGGCACCGGGGGTGCTCATGACAACCTTGATCATGATTAGACATCGTATAGATTCGTTATTCAAACCTTTTTGCGGATGACCAGAGGTGTCGAAGCTTTAAGAGGAGGTGGTGGAGGTGGTGCTGCAGGTGGTGGTGGAGGTGGTGCGAAGACCTCTTCGGCTGGAGCTGCAGGAGCAGCTGGGATTGCAGACATGGCAGAATACATAAATGAGTTGGGTCTGCTTTCCATCTCTTTGATCTGGTTTTCGAGAAGTAATACACGGTAATGAAGAGTTTTGATGATGGTTTGGCTCTCCAAAGATAATTCGGAAGGTCCAACAAACCATCTTAAGAAGGTACTTAGCTGTGAGAAGTAAGATTCTGACTCATTCACATTCAAAATACTCACTCCAAGAATTGGAAAGTTAAGAATGGAGACGATGATCTCGCCAAGAGCAATCAAAGGAAAGCACAACATTGACAATAGCCATACAAAAAGTGGCTTTGGCTCTTCGTGGAACTGAACCACAAGTTCGCTTCCAAACAGAGCCTCAGGTTCTCTGATACGTCCGTCATTGATAGCTCGAAGAATCTGCTTATTTCAGTGATCTGATATCACATTTCCCATCAGAGCTGTCACCTGTTTGTTGATTCTACGCTTCTCACGAGCTCTATCAGTGAGTACCATGGGTCTCTGTTTATATCAACAACGGGAAAATGTCCACCGAAAGACAGCCCACTCAAAATTTAAATCAGGCCGCGCGAGCGGGAAAGCCTAATTTTGTGTTTGAACCCCTTTTGTGCGGAAAATTCAGACATCTTGCCCCAGTCATCTGGTAAAACGGGTTCTGGTTTCCAAAGATCGTGTCCCGCGCAAGAATTTCCCGCGTTAAATTCTTTCTGAGAGTCGACGTTTATGATCCGATGAGTGAGTGATGCGGTAGAAACTTGTGACATAATGGTAGAAATATGTCATTATTGTCGACATATTTTCAAAATGGATCACAGTTGGATCATAATTTCAAAAGCAGCAGAAAGCAATGGCCCGTACCAAGCAAACAGCCCGTAAATCCACAGGTGTGTTGACTTAAGGATGATACCTAATAGATTTTGACTCTCTTTAGGAGGAAAAGCACCCAGAAAGCACGTAGCGTGAGTGATCTCGACCGGCCCTTTCTCCATTTTTTTCTGGCATGATTCTGATTTCCTCGCAGCAACAAGGCCGCCAGAAAGTCCGCAGTGCAAGGTGGAGGTGTCAAGAAGCCCCACAGATTCAAGCCCGGTACCGTCGCTCTCAGAGAGATCAGAAAGTACCAGAAGTCCACTGAGCTTTTGATCAGAAAGCTTCCCTTCCAGAGACTTGTTCGTGAGATCGCCCAGGACTACAAGACCGATCTTAGATTCCAGTCTTCCGCTATCGCCGCTCTTCAGGAGGCCTCCGAAGCATACCTCGTCGGTCTATTCGAGGACTCTAACCTCTGCGCTATCCACGCCAAGAGAGTGACCATCATGAACAAGGACATTCAGTTGGCCAGAAGAATCAGAGGAGAGCGTGCTTAAAGGGGTACGAGCTACCACAAGGCAATTTGCTGTCAGAAAACCACAAAACGGTGTTATTTAACACCACACTCTAAAACAAGGCTCTGTGCCCTGTAGATAAAAAACGGATCTTAACGGACTTGAATTATTACGTCATATTTGGTTTCCCCGAAAAATCAAGCCGCTTCAGGGTCAAGACTCACAACAAAAAAACATCACGATGCACTACAAGAAAGACCCTAACGTTAAGATGCACCCTGCTTCTTCTTTTATTGGAAACGCCTCTCTGAAGGGAAAATGTGTCCTCATCACAGGGTATGACCTTCTTTGATCAAACTGTGAGTAATTGACCTTAGAGCAAACACTGGGATCGGTTTGGCCACTGCAAAGGTGAGTCCATTTGATCAATTTGCTACTGATGCTGCTTAGGTCTTTGCCTGTTTAGACATTAAGACTCTCATTCTGGCTGTCAGGACCAAAGAGAAGGGGGACTCCGCCTCCAAAGAAATTGCAGAATACGCCAGACAACATTCTAAAGAGGTGACTCATTTCGATCTTCATCGTGATTGAATCTTCACTGTTTATCATGTCGCAGACAACAATAACATCCTCTATAAAGTTGGAACAGAAATGCTTTTGTACTAAACGATTCAGCCCCCAAATGTTCTCGTTTTTGAAATGGAATGCTCAAAGTTATCTTCCGTCCGTTCTTTTGCGGCCGAATTATCCAAGAAATTTCGTACTGGGGAGCTCCCTCCTCTTGATCATGTGATCTTGAATGCGGTACGACCACAGCGATGTCATCACGACATGACACGTGATATCTTTAGGGGTTGCAATCAAATGAGAGGAAGATGACAGAAGATGGACAGGAGATGACGTGGCAAGTGAACTATCTGTCACAGGTGATTCTATTTCCAAATTGTACAAAAAAGTATATCACGCTTGCTTCAATTCTTGGACGAATGTCTGTCATATGCAAAGTTACAGATGTAAAATGGTGACAGGTCGTTGTAGTTGAGGAGTGGGTATCCTCAGGAATAATCAACGAAAATTCACGCGTAGTCTTCGTCTCTTCAGGAATGCACCGGTTGGTCGAGCGTCTACAACTTGAAGACATCCACTTCGAAAAGAGGAAATACACATTCAAGGTAACAATATATCAAACAGACAAGATCAACCTCTATAACAGATGCAAAGTTTACCACAAACCTAACACCAAGTTAAATCGTATCTGTTGGTGAAATACCAAACCTGAAATTTTCAATTGCACAAAAATCGTTTCAAATAGTGGAGAGGATTTTGTACACATAAACCTGCGAAGTTTGCGGGTTCGTTCATATCGACACAGTCTACCGCATCCCTTGCCGCACTGCGAAGTCAAGCGTGTCTGAGCGAGGCCAGTACTAAGGTGGGAGACCACTTGGGAAGCCCTCGTGACGAACTCTTTATAACTTTTGAACTCTTTATGATTTTTATGGTTCATTCACTGACCCTCTGTTGAGGTCCAGACACAGCTGGAAGAAGAGAGGATTGCACAGATGCGCCTCTTCTCTAGAATGATCATGTAGGTTGTTTTGAAGTTTATAAATCTCTAAAGACCTCAACTGTTCTCCTGTGCATTACTTTCTCTTCTTTCCATCAGCTTTCCATCTTCTAAAATAAATAGTCAGATGAAAAAGATGCTGGAGCCGCCGAGTAGACCTCTCATAGACATCCCAAAAGTGAGACCCATGACACATGATGAGTGGAAGAGGCTGCAAGAGGACTTCATCAACCAGATCAGAAAAGTGAACGCACTCACAGAGTCATATAACAGCAAGGTGCGAGCTACCATTTTCTCTCTACAAGGGGTCCATCTCTTCCCACCAAAAATAAGTCCATGACGTCATCATATGTCTGCTCTCAGCTGCAAACTATGTTTAGACTGACTTGTCAAGGTGTCTTTCGGTATCCAGATGTATTATTCAGACCCACAAGTAGAAGTCCAAAAGGCCATCAGTGAAGTGGAAGAGGAGATGAGAGATGAAGAACTGTCTCAACAGAGGCATCAACAGAAGATGATGGAATATCAATTGAAAGAGAAGAAGGAGAAGGAGTTAGAAGACAAAGCGTTAGAGTTCCAGAAGGAGCAGAGGCGCATGAGAAGAGCTAAAACACACCCCTTTGAAGTGAAATTATGAGAAATACCGTAAATAAATGGATGTAAACAGCGAGTTCTTACGTATAAAAAAAGAGATCAGATCCAGCACCAGAATCATCAAGATGGCCTCTGTGACCGCTAAAGAGATGGCGGCTATGACGAGAAACCTTTCTGGGCGCATCAAGAAAGCAAAATCAACCCAGCTTGAGGAGAAACTAATCAAACATGTGGTATGTTTGAAATAGGAGAGATATCTGGACCAGACGACTCATATGGATTGTGTAGGTGGTTGGAATTGGTCACCCCATCTACCCCAGAGCCCGTCTCAGTGTAGGTGCTGTGGCTGTTAATTGGCTGGTGAAGCAACAAGGTCTCGAGTTGCAGTGAGTCGAATGTTCTTCTATGAACAATGCTGACCGTTGAAAGACCCCTGAGCTCTCTTGGATGCAGCAAGGCCATACATGATACTACCTTGTATGTCATTCCAGAGCATCACCATCCATAGTGAGTATTCTACATCTTGTGCCAGTTATGTGTTTGAAGATGAATTATTATTGACTTGATTTAAATAATCTGATCACCTTCTTACTACGATCATACTAATAAAGCCAGCTCTGTCACCAAGGCCGTTTATGCTATCCTGAAACATCATCAACTGAAGGCATCTGATCTGACTGTGGTACATAATGATGATAATCAGCCTTACGGTACAGCCGGAGTTACCCGCTCTTTGTTCAATATCCAATCGTATGTTTGAACTCCTTCATTTTGATTCTGATTACACATCAAGAAATGATCGTTCCCAACCTTTCATGGATGATTTGAGTACATATTTGGACATCACCAAAGGAACTTTTAGAAGAGTCTGGATCGGCACCAAACCAGATGCAGATATGGTAGGTTCTTCGAGAAAATGGATTTACTTTATTTAATTATGATCTGAATGTGAGAAGAGGTTTTATCCCATGGGTGGAGATTCCAACGCTTTAGCACCAAGAGGACATGTAACCGGAAAAGGCGGACAGGTCGATACGTGAGTTCTTCTGATGATCCTCTTGATTGATCCTGATATGATCTGCAGAAAGGACTACACCAACTCCTCACTTCAAATTCTGAACGAGAGGGAGAAGTCCATTTTGGAAAGTGAGGTTCTTCCGGTGTGTATTTAATCATGATGAGACAACAACACCACTCTTCATCTACGATGATATTATTAATTATAGACAAAAATACATTACCTTGGTACTTTGTGTCAAAAAATATTCTGTTGCAGCTACTCCCACACAGATACTTTCATTTTCAGAAACCGATGACGTCATCTTCTCATTCAAATAAAACTCACCCCCACAGTTACTCCACCCCTCCAATGGGCTCATCTATGAGCTCCTCAACAACCGCAAACACCAGGAAGATAAGTACCTCTTGCGTGACACGGAGGAGTCATTCCCAGATGCAGAAGGAATCAACATGGAGGCAGACTTTGACCAAGCTGGAACAACCATCGGTGAGCTCTACAATCCCATAATCCGACGGGCAGATGTGTTTGGAAAGATCTGCTCCATTCTAAGGGACACGAAGGCGCCTGGCGGCGTGTCCGCAGCTTGAAGAATGTTTCATTCCATTTGTGAATAATCGAAGATTTATTTGTTGGTGAACAAGCTCAAACGCAAACAAAAACTCAGAACAGATTCTTGCGGCAGGCACCACTTTGTTCCACATCTCTATAACAACTTGAAACAACACCAAACACTCTACCGAAACCTTTGGAATGACACACTACAGAATCTACCACATTGGAGGAGCTCTCAGACGTATACGAAGTGGTCAAAGCCACTAACGAAGAGAAAGCCGCAATGGTCCCCCCCAAAACCATCAGAAAGAAGACCGAGGAGAAGGCACCTGAGAAGAAGGGATTCGACAGGATCTTGTCCAAGAGATAGAAATAAAATCCATTGGCACCAACTACCTCTTTATTCTTCATGCTCCCATCCCAGCCAATGTTCACACATGTCCTCCATTCTGTGCTCACTTTGGTACAAAAAGCCTCATTGGTACAACCAAAGCTCCTTATAGAAGTAAGGGGGGCGAGTGTCTCCCGCAAAGATATGAAAGGAATGATGACTCGTATTAACTCTGTAACTATGTACAGCATGTGTACACTGAGACTATCTTGACACTCAACTGTGACCACTCTATTTTTGTCTCAGAAAAAGCCTGAAAAATTCCTGAATAAGAAGACTTCCTGGCCATATTAGGCTATCAACTTAAATCAGGGCATTATTATCATTGTTATGCTAACATTGTAAAAATAACAAAGTATTATGTATCATATTTATTTGTCGGATTGTAGCACGGTCTACAATGAGGAGTCAAACAGAAGGGAGAAGGATGTCTGTCATTGGAGTTACCAATGAAGGTCCTTACTAACTCTATGTTGTGTTTTTGACAAATGACAATACCAAGACATAACCTGTGTTTCACGGCCTCGACCATCATTTGACAGAGGGCTTGCAAAATTAATTATAGAGGTCTCTCTCATAAAGTTTATTGAACTCAAATGAAAGTTTAGTCTCCCCATTTATTTCTTCCTTTTGTACAGAGATTCAAATTTTGAGGGCAAGTGAATGCTTGAGAAAATCGTCTTCTTCATCTCCCTCTTGACTTCTTTATCCATCACCTGAGACAATCAACATTGTAATCTTTTTACCATCGTGTCGAAAATGCCCCAACAACTTTTCCAAGGCACAAATTCTCACAAAAAAGTACCCAATGACTTTGCGCAACTCAAAGTTACTTGAGCTCAACTCATTGAAATTGTGTTCCAAATGATTTTTGTTTGCAGCAAAGCTGCAAAACCGCATTCTTCTGTTGTTTTGCTGACGATTGACGAAAAACCACCTTTTCGAGTCCAGACACAGCTTCGGCCATCTCCTTCTTGTTAAGGTCCTTGCGCATAGACAGAAGCGCCACAATGATGTTCACTGTTACATCAGGATAGTTCGTGATGATGCTGTGGAAATACAGAGGAAGCATGTCCACCTCTGCGTCGATGAGCTCTCTCAGGTCCAAGATGACCTGAAGTTTTCCGTCTACAACGGTCTCCTTTAAGTGTTTGACGAAATAGTCTTTCAGTTTGCACTGTGATAGATGTCAGAAAATTGTGGAGCCCAAGTGTTTTTGTTGGTTGAAATATGCAAATTGAAAGATGTAATAGAATGCATCTTGGCAGAAGAGTTTCTGTGAATAAAATCATTCATTTGTGCGGCAAAGCTGCAAACAGAAATACATTTTGGTGCAAGGAGTGTTGAGGTGCATTGCCATTTCGGCAACTCCGTTCCAGAATGATGATGATGGTGTACATGATCACTAAAGAGTCGCTCAGCAGTGTGAGAGTCCAAGTTGTGTGAAACCTCAAATAACTGACTGATGTAAGCTTGCGTCAATCTATCCATGGACTCTGTGCACTGTAGAAGGTTAGTATCACGTGTTGTGTCAGTGAGGATGATAGGGTGCTCACCAGCCTTCTGAAATAATTCTCCACAATGTAACTGTCAATGTCTTCAAAGTAACTGCTTATTGTTCCGATTATGGGATCTATAAACTTGTCGTTGTCGTACCTTTTGTGTCAGACAGTCGTGGAGAAATAAAAGCTCACCATTCCAAGGTGAACAACTGTTCTAATGGAGCTTGTAGATCTCTCCAGATAATATCCATCACCACGTTCAGTGCCTTCTTACAGATGCCATTGAAATCTGTACACGTCATCATGACATTATCCGCGATATCTCAACGTGTCATTTGACACGTGTTTCGGACATGTCAACATCTTGACAGGATAAATACTCACGCTCCGTGATGGGCTCGTATATGGTGGGTAACTGTGAACTGAAAGGTTCTTCCAACAATGGTTGAATCGTAGATACAATGGAGTCGATCTTGCTGCAAAGCCATGAGCTGCATGTGGACAATATCTAAATGCACCGAATGAAAAGGTCACGAAACGCTTACTCGCAGCATTTGATGGCGTTGTTAATCTGGGCCAAGATCCATTCAAAGGGTAAGTCCTCCCAGTCCTCTTTATTCGTTCAGAAGATGTACCGATATTGTACCATCAATGACAGAGTTGACGAACCTGTCAGTAAAGACATGATCTTCTGTTGGAAGACATCCAGCGAATTGGCGGTCTCCTGCATTGTTCCGTAGAAAAACTGGAGCTTGTCAATATGTTGCATCAAAATACATAGATATATCAATGTATTAAATTATTTTTCATAAATTTTTTTACCCGGGAAATCATAAAACATTATTTATAAAAAAATCTCATCTAGATAAATCATTCCAATATATTCAATCTACCTCGCTGTCATTTGTGTTCCTCGCGATATTTATCTGTACATCTACACTCTCAAATAAAAGGGTGGGGGCGAGGGTGACACATAGTCCATCTACAATCTCGGGTTCACTCTCCACGTCTTGTTCCACGAACCGAATGGACCATTGGGACATCAATACCTGTCCAGTTGTTATTGGAATTGTAGATGATGAATTATCGGAAGAATTTATATCGTTGTAGATTAAGAATAAATCACGAATTGTCCGTACGTTTATGTGAGATCGGTAGATTTCGTATAGAGGCTCGCAAGCCTCTGAAAGACTTGGCTGTGGCTCATAACCCAGTCCTTGCATCTGTCCAGAATACGTATTCTTCACCCACCCAACTACAACTGTCAAACGAAATCTTGGCGAAATTTCATTCTTGTGAATATGGTGGAATATGACGTCTTACTCATGTCTATGATATCATTGGGGGTGATCTTGTCAGGTTGTAGACTGTATTTCAATAATAAAGTGTTGAAATTTTTGTGATATTCATTGCAATAAAACTCAAAGATCTTCCAACTACAACCAGTCAGTATCAATCGACAATTAATGTCGACATTCTCACACTAAAATACACCACAAACTACCGACATAAGAAACGTCGACACTCACTCTAAGGGAAAACAATTGACCACCTCGTCGACCACGATGGGCAGCTCATCATCGAGAAATTTTTGGGCAGCTCATCATCGAGAATTTCCCATGGTCCCCTCAAAAACTTCTTGGAAATGTTGTTGAATATTCTCGGAAATGGCTTGGTATGACTTTTGCTTGTAAAATCGAAACTATTATGGGTCAGTAGGGTCACGTGACGTGATGACATCATCAATCGTCTTCTGAAAAATAGATTCGTGCCGTGTCTTTTTTTCCCGCCAAGATGCATTTTTAAATTGAATTTTAAAATTTTAAATTCAAACGTATGTATTGTAACGTAAATACTTTTGCGTTCTGCAGAACTCAACAGAGGATCTCATTCCAATTGATAAATAAATATAAATAAAATTGTATCAAAAAAAAATGATGACGTCATACTTCGTCACGGTGTGCTGGATCTTCAGGGTCTAGATTTCTTCTCAAAAGTTGTGCCTTCACCTTGTTGTCCAACAGCTGCTCTCTCTCTACAACTTGTATTGCTTTCACCAAAACAGCCGGACTGTTCTATAACAATTTAAATTAATTTTCAATGTTTTTCCTTTGCGGCCGCAAAGCTGCGAAATAAACGCTACGGCGATCTGACAGGTGTCATCAAGACACCTGTCACATCTCATACACATAGAATGAAAGACACAACACCCCACATCTCTTCCTCTCATGATGGAAAATCGTCGCGTTTACCTGTGTCAACTCTAATGCGTTTCCAATGATCCTCAACAATGCGTGATCGAACCTCTTCAGGAGCTCTTCAACGGGTTCGAAGACTTGGATCAATATCCCCATCTCTTCGGGGTTCTGAAATGCTGATCTCAACGCTTTGTCCCTCATCCGCTCCAGAGATCTGACCTGTCAAGTGTCAATATTGACAGGAGATGACATGTCATGTCATGTGTCTTGTGAAATCGACGAGCACCTCAGAATGGACGTTTAGAATGTTGATGTCTTCCTGCATCATGTCTTCGATCCTCTGTATCTACAACGAGTCAGATCTATTTGTTCATTATTCGATTTACCATGTCTGGAATTTTGATGAATCTTCCAATCTCTAAGAGGATGCTATTGATGTTCTATCTTTAGATCAAAACATTTAATTTAATCACATTGAAAAATTGAAATGCCTTTGGTATGCATGCGGCAGTATCATAATACCGCAGCCTCTTTATCGTTCATGGGTGTGATTCAATGAAGAGTCTGAAAATAAAGAGGATGTACTCTTCTGATTAGATCCACTTGTTTGATGGTCTGATGATCAATGGCAGGGATGACGCGATCCACCTCCTCACAATATCCTTCCATGTTATTGAAGCTCTTCATTATGTCATCTTTAGACATCACCACGGCCTTATCCAACATTCCATACGCTAATTTTGTCTCCTCCAAGAGAGATGATGTCATTGTCTTCACTTGTGTCTTTACTTGTCAGTTTGCATTATTTTTCTAGAACGTTGTGATCAACGTTCAGGGATGGCTCACGTCTAAATTCGCGTATTGTCTCATTGCATTTAATTTCATATCTTCGACTTTGATCAATTGACTCGAATATTGCAACTGTTCAGAAATTCTCCTGGCTGCACTCTTTTTAGAGGACAACTCCATGTCATTCCTCGTGCTGCTCTCTTCATCTTTCATCTTGACACCCGCGACAGCCAATTGGTTCTCGAAGAGTGCAGATTTCAGACACGAAAATCTTCGGCTGCGACAATCATTCAAAAAATGGCGTCACAAGTCAGAGAGAGACCTTTAGATGAAGAACAGGAAGCCAAATACCAGGAACTGATCGAACTTCTGTTGGTCGGAGGTTATTTTCGAGCTAGAATCGCCGGTTTATCCCGTTTCGATAAAGTGGTGGGAGGACTTGCATGGTGTATCACCTCTTCTAATGAGGATCTTGACGTCGATCTTCTTTTCGAGGAAGATCTCAACTTGAAACAGAGAATGTGAGTATATCGTGTGGAGGAAGGTAATTTGTTGGCTGACAGTATGATAGTAAGTTAGGAGAAGATATCATCAAGGCTTTGAACCGTATGAAGTGTCCCTACAGACTTGACTCTCACCAAATCCAAGGAGGTGAAGAATTAATCTCCAACCTAACTAGAATCCTTCACGAGTCTGTCTCTTACTGCTGTAGGTGCGAACACTGCCGATTATGCAAACATTTTTCCCGTGGTTCAATGGTTGGTGAAGAGAGTGATTGAGACACGTGAAGAGACAGGAGATCTCATGAGACAGTTTTCAGAATCTCAGTTTGGAAAGAACTTTGTATTGCCAGATGAGGCAGATATAATCGATCATCAAGATGTATGTCCATCTTTATGATGTTACATTCTACCATCCCATCCAATAGACTTCTAATGAGCTCTTAGGATGCCAGCAAGTTCTTAAGTAAAGTGGCAGATCGTTACAAGATGAATAGAAAGTTTAGAAGCAAGCAAGGCAGGAGGACTTCTTATCTCTCAGGAAGATCCAAAGAGGAGTCCGTGCAGCTCGCATTACTCGAGTTTGGTGATTACTACAAGGTCAACAAGCCCAATGTGCCACAGAAGCAGTCATCCATCGCGAAGGAGTTGGAGCAGCAGATGGGTGGAAAGAAAAAGGAAGGTTAGTGTTGGCCTCTATACCTCTAGATCATCATCATGTTAAAAATGTGATGTCTAATTTTAATTAGAAATAAATATAAAATTAAAAAAATGGCAGGAACCAATGCAGAAGAAGAGGAAGAGAGGAAGAGAGAGGAGTTAAGAGGACAAATGATGTCTTGGAACAACAATAGCAGATTGAACAATGATATCTTAGGCTCTCTTCTACCAGACAATATCGAGGAGGTATGATATCATGATGACCTCATGATGACCTCATGATGACATCAATCATCGTGACATGTGATGACGTCATTTTACGTATCATGACGTCATATTGACAAGTGACAGTTGGAGAATATGTACCAAAACACCGATGAATATTCTGAGGAGAGCCAAGTGAGTTTACAATTCAAAATTTGAATGTCGAATTGATGACCGTTAGAAACTTTTTGGCGCCAAACTCCACCAGCAGAATCTGAACAAGATCGAGAGGGATATTTCTCAACAAAAAGAGTGAGTTCTCTTAGACATGACAACCCCAAAAATATATTATTTTATTCCAATTTTTTCCAACATTAAGAATAAAAAATAATACAAATCTCAAATACAGAAAAAATCACGAAAAATCACAAAAACACGGAAAAAATCCAAAAAAATCTCAAAAATCTCAAATACCCAAAAAATTCCAAAAAAAAATCCAAAAAAAATCCAAAAAAATTCCAAAAAAATTCCAAAAAAAACCCAAAAAAAAAATACTGAACAAAATAAGAGAGAAAGCTACATTGGAAGCGCATCTCAAGGAGGCAGAGAATAAGCTGGAGGAAGTGCAAGCTGAGTATGGGAAGATACACGAATACAACCAGAGGATTATCGCTGAGATCAAGAAGTTGGATGCCTTGGAGACCCCAGAGGTGAAGTTTCATCGAAATTTCTGAGAAATTTTCACAATATTTGATTGTTTTTTTTCATTTTTGAGCGTCTACAATGCCAATAATAAATAAATGAAAAATTCCAAAGTAAAAATTTAATGATTTAAATTTATAACACAAGACTTTGTGGCGTAATCACCGCCCTCTCGGTTACTACCGTGTTATTCTTCGCTAACGTATGCAGAACACGAAGCAGCTGCAGCTGTTGAAGGGCCTCGTGGCTCTTAACGAAACTCTTAGAGGACAAGAATCTCTTTTTAAAGCGAATTGCAAGAGGCAAAGAGATGAGGTCCTGCAGAAGATCGAGGAGCTGAAGGAACAACTGTGAGATGTCTCGATTTTCGGTCATGACGTCATGATGATCTCGTTTCAACGGAATGAGAAGGGGAAATTTCTGTGAATAGTTCGCTTGATTGCGCAGTCTTATTGGGCATATTCACTTGTACACAACTACAACGCGCCACTACCCCGCATTCCCACCAAAATTTTTATTCAATCTAAATTCGCTTTTGTAAATCATTATAAAATAAAATTCAACAATAAAAGATAAAAATATTCACTTCGAATAGTTCCACCGAGAGAATGAACAGTGAAGAGGCTGAGATAGAGGCTGTATACGCTAAAGACAAGGCGAGAATGCAAGAGCTCAGAGTTTTGCTCGCAAAGAAAACCAGAGTGAGCCATCGTACAATTTTTTTTAAATAGAATTTTTATTTAGGGAAAAATTTTGACATTTCGAATTGAAATGAATTTCTTCAAAACTTTTCAAAAATATTTAATTCCTGAACAATGAAATCATTAAATGAAAATAGAACTTGGCGCTTGTGGAGCGAAAGGTGGACGAAGTCCCATCGAGAACAGAACTCGCGCAATACCAGAGGATGTTTGTCGAGTTATATGATCAGGTTTTTATTACATACACATATATATATTATTTTCATATAATATAATTTCACCTCAACATCTGAAATCAAGATTGAAAAATCTCGGAAAAAATTCACAAAATCGAATAATCCTCATAAGATTTATTTATTATTTATTTTTTTGAACATCTGAAATTAAAATTCAAAATATCTCGAAATTCACAAAACCGAACCCAAAGATTTTAATATTTAAAAATTTAGATCGCGCTTAAACTTGTGGAAACCAGACAGTACTACAACACTTATAATATGTGTGATGATACCAAGAATTATTTGTCCAAAGAGGTAAATATATTTTTTCACTTTATATTTTTTCTTCGAATTGAGGAGAAGATTTTTAAAATTGTAAATTTATTTGAAATTTGAATTACTTTTCGAAGCAAATTCTCTTGTGAGGAAATCTTTTGTGGAATACTTTTACATTTTGAAATTAAAATTCTTTTATTAAATATTTTTCACATTTTAAAATGAAAAAGGTCGGGTACTTGGACTCTGTGCATGACAGCTACAAAGCGGTGCAAAACAGTAAAAATGGAAAGGAGAGTCTGCTGACACAGTTGGGAACAATCATCAACAGTGTCTCTGCCACCCTCTCAAAGGTATTTTATGCCCACATTTATTTATTTTTTGTAGTAAATTTTTTAAAAATCTTGTGTTTTGCAATTATAAAAAGAATCGTTTTATTTTTATGAAATCTGCGTGGTGCAAGAGCCGCGGCCCAAAATTTCGTGCCCAAAGTTCTTATTGCAATGAAACAATGTGGTCCAATATTTTGTGCCGCAGCAAGAACGTAGTTTGCGTTCTTCACCATCTACAACTGCGTTGTAGATAAAGGTCCTTATTTTAAATAAATCTCCGTAAATCTCCATAAATTGAGCGTTGTAGATGGACCAAAAGTTAACTGTAGAGAAAGAGAACAGAAACAAAGTTGCAGAGAGGCACACTGCACTACTTGAAAAAGAGAGAGTCTACTATAAGGCTACTAAGGAGTTCCAGCAGGTACATCTCTATCATCGTCCATCTATTCGCCTTGTGACAAATAAGTTGTGCAATGTTGCTCTCCAAACGCATTTATATTGATTTCTGCGCATCTTGTACAACTCTCAAGGAGTCACCAAAGTATCAACAGCATCTTGTTGAAAAATTTCCTCACTATAGTTTGATGACATGCGACAGGAATGCAAAAAGAATGAAGAGCTGCAGAGCAAATTACAGGCGTGATTTCCACAATCACGAATAAAATATCCAGAAGCTCAACTTTCTTTCATTGTACCTACCATTTTTCTTCGGTTGACACAGGAAGGCTGTTGTATTTTTGTTGTCGTTGGTTTTGGGTGTGTGCGTGGGGATGTCAATAGTCCAAATGTCAAGTTCATCCCCACGCACACATCCAAAACCAAGCAAATTCAAAACGCCGCTCGCCAACAGACAACAGCATGTGGTGGCGGTTCTTCCTTCTCTTGTTTGGCGTGGCGTGTGCTGAGCAGTACTGGGAAATTAACCCGTCTTGGTGGATCAGTCAGACACAAGTGGATAAGTTCTCGTCTCAACTGAACAAAACGACAAGCGATCTCTACTTGTATCATTGGGGTGATGTTCCAAATGGCTTTCGTTATGCCAAACAACAGCGGATCGATCAAGGAGAAGTTGATTAGTGAGTTTAAATCAGAAAGATGATGACTAATGAACGGAAACAGCTTGAATTCGGGGAGCGGCCCTCAAGCACAAGGAGGTGGTGGCTTCTACATCAGCCTTGATAAATACGACTCCAAAAGTTATGGTACTTTTCCAACGATGGTGCGCATACCTGCGGGTGAGTGTTGTATTCTGTTTTCATCATTAAATCACATGCCGACTTTAAATCTGATGACATCACCAGGCACTCTACTTCTCGAAAGCCGAGACAAAGAAGCCATGAGGAATCTTATCCAAGTTTTGAACCCTCCAAATGGTTATAATCATCAGATCTCTCTCGGAGAGAAGGTTGCATTGGGCAAGGCGGTACCCTTCTTGGACTCATATGGACTATATGATTCATGGAAGGTCACTCATAATGCCAAACTGTTGCAAGATGTGTCTCCTGCTCATGGTGCTGCTCCACCCAACAATGTTCTGTTCACCCGCAATTATTACTTGCGTAAATTAAAATCATCAAACCACGACGATCTCATCAACGCAGGTCAACATTCCGAAGACAAAGGACTGGATGCTTTGAAACCGATATACGACGATCCGTTCTTTGCAGATCAGAAGAGTACTATAGAGGACGTCAGAGAGATGATGACGCTCTTGCGCTTACTGGGCCCGTGAGTTCTATTTGGCAGGTTCTGAAGCGATCTGACTTCATACAGTGTAGAGTTCAATTGTAGATTAGGATTAAAGGAAGATCTCTGGCGCAATGTTGACAGACAATACGCAAAGAGATATCAAAATATGAGAGACTCAGTGTTCGATTTGATCAAGCAAAAGAAACAACTCGGTTTTGGCCTTCATAGATGGGGGTACCAAAACACCCCCCTTGCAACCGCCGAAGAATGGGCAAAAGGGCTCGTCGACAAGGCACTTCCTCAGGTGTACAGCTTTATGTTTGGCAACTCCGACGATATGTGGAGAAGTGGTGAGAGGACTCTTCACACTGGAAACGGTTCTATCACCATCGTGAATTCGCAGTTGCAAGTGAGTCATTCTGAGATAAACTTGACTGATCACAACAGTACTTGAAGAATAACCCTTACGTACATGTCCAAGTCTTGTCGACAAAGAATGACAGGTTGTCCATACAGCTCTGGTTTCCAGACGTGTTTCACTACAACGTGACACTTGCTAAAAAGACTGATGCGCTCATCAAGTCTGTCTCTTCCGCTCAACTGAAGAGTGACACAGCTCTGAGGCAAAAAATCAATAGGGCTCTTAACAAAGAGTTGACGGAGAGTGTGCTTCTCAGCTTTTATGGACTATATGAACGGCGGGATGACCTCTGTAAACAGGTCATGTACGTCTCGCCTCTGACTGATTCCATTCCCTTGAAGTGA